>ARYC01002772.1:0-45953 GCA_000711775.1 Oxytricha trifallax | reverse complement strand
CATCCTTTCATCTCAAGTAAGCTTAGTCTTCTAACTTTATAGAAAAACCTGGTACTGTTATATACTTTATGAAAGATCGCAGCAAATTAAACAGAGAGAGAAAGTCTCAAGTAAAACATGAATTGAGTAAGAGGCTCTTCAAAGATTTATAAAAGCCAGAAGAGATAGACATAGATGCAGGAGCTGGCACTAAGAGAAGAAACATGAGCCCAAGCAAGCCTTAAGAGGAAGAAACGAAAGAGAAGCCAAATCCCTTTACGGGAAAATTTAATATGTGAACTTATTCATTCGTTTAAATCTAAAACTTATTTATAAACACAAAATCTCCCTTCTCTTGCGCATACTTTAGCTTTATCATCGCTTACTCTCTTAGCAGCACTCTTAATAAAATCGACTGTATCTATCTTCAGATCGTGCATCAAGCGATAGAGTAGAAGCTTCTTGTAATGGCCTTTTAATAGGCCCCAATATAATTCAATTCCATTGAACTGAGGACTGTATGGAACATTAAATACAGGTGTTATGTTGAGCCTTTCATATTCCTTCCTTGTGTCTTTAGTTTTGTGGACAGATAAGTTATCAACAAACAGAATAATCTCTTAGTCAGCTTACTTGTCTCTGAGTTATTACAAGAACTTTATGTATTATTCGGTCTTTATTGAGCGAGGGTGGATAACATAAGTCTCGAGGCCATTATCTTCGCTTATTCACCAAGAATTGCATGAGTTTAAACCTTAACCTTTTAATCATATAATTCAATGTAGCTATATCTTTTATACCAAGACCTTGATATGAAGGTATTAAACGTGAATACTGCCTCATCAGCGTGTATGAACTTAATATTGTTAGTAATAGCCCTCTGCATTTAATCGAATATATAATTTAAATTATCCTTATAAAATGGAACATTAAAGTCAATCACTCTCTTAACTGTCTTGCAAGATATTCCGTTCTTTTTATTTATGTTCGCTATAGATTAAGCCGAGATGTGAAGCTCAGGAAACTAGTGATGAAACATCACAGCCCTCTAGGCTAGAGAGAAATGAGCCCAGTATTTAAGAGTCTTATCATTAATAAGATAATCAATATGATGCTGCTAAAATTTTAGAGGTCTTTTAGGCTTAGAATTAAGCTGCTATCTTTTTAAATTATATGCTAATAGACAGTGAGACCTCACAGTTGCTGGAGATTTATGGAGTAGCCTTGCTATAGACGTATAATTCAGAACAGGCTTGAGTTATTCACAATATTCATCACATTCATATCGCAACTTAAACAATAAATCTATATACTCACTGTCGTAAACAGACCCCAAACCTGGCAAATACTCACTTAAAATACTAATATTTAAACATTAAACCCCTACATAAACCCCAATAAAACCCTAATAAAGTATGCACTAATAGTCTACTTTTATCAATCAAAAACTCAATCAAACTACTGAAAGGGTTTTGGGGTTTTGAATGTGAGAAGTTTGGTTAATCATCTCAATGTTCGTCTCTTGACCAACCCATTACCATAGTGCATCATACTTTTTTTTTAGTGATTCTTCGACATTTTTTTTTTCAATCGCTATCCGGATCTTCCTATTTCCATCTTCATGCACCCCAACTCTAGGGTAAAAATTAGGTAGTACCTCTGCATGTTGATCCAGTCTTTTGCGAATATCTGGAAAACAGGTTGACCTGGAATTTCCCATGCTATGTGGTTCACCATTAGAATGCCCATCACTCCAGAATCCCTGAGTATGGTACTTGGTTAATCTCCTGATTTATATTTATTTTGTTGGTTGTGAATTCTTTCTCCATTACTTCTTTGAAGGGTGTTCAGTTAACCTTGATATTTCTGTAATATCGCTATAGTCCCGACTTGCTTTCTCGTGTCTAATATCTCCATAGTTTGTGACAGCTTGGCCACTCTCAATATACTTAATTTGACATTTTTTGATCGAGCTTTAGCAACAGACTGGTAGAATGATTGCCTCAATAAGTTCTTGTTGTCTCCAGAACTTGCCATTTTCTAGTTTCAAATTCATGTAGGCGGTGCTTTTCTCTACCTCTTTTATATCTTTGTCATTCAGAACTATTGGAGGAAGGATGATTTGAGTTAATTTCTGTTCTTTGTGCTCTACCTCTTCTATCATTTTCAAGCATTTCTACATATTATCTCCCTAGATGTAATTTCCCGGGATGAGATTTGTGTGTTTTCAGTCATCGTTCATAGCTTCCCGATGTTAATTTTACTTGTCAGTCCATAGTAATTGATTGTAGGTTCTCTTATTCTTGCTTATTCTCAGTCGTTGAGTCTTTTGATCATACCTTTTTCAATCTTGGATCTCGTGCTTGGACAGCAAACTATAATGACCAATCTTGTTGTTTGTGGGGTCCATTCCTTCTTGGCGTGAATGATCTTTTAAAATCCATGGTTTGTCACCTCAGATATGTCGATCAAGAGCTTTACTGCTATTTGACCTCACGAGATACATTCTGTTCCATCTTCGTGCTTGTCAAACTTGACTCTTTATTTTTTTGTCTTTCATCTTCTTGCTGGTGTTAGATTGTCTAATCTTAAGTCTGCTCTTGAATCCCATTTGTTTGTTGAGCAGCACTTGCTTTTGTTTCTTTTCTCTGTTCCAAGTGTCTCCCAGTCTCTGCTTCTGTCCCTATGGTCGTACCTTATCTCTTTGACCTTCTCCCAGAATTGTTTCTTTTCAAGTCAATCTCCTCTTCTGTCGATATTCTTGTCCCTCTTGTTACTTCTACTTTGGTGATGGTTATCTTTGTGATAGATATATTCATTTAATTATATTATTATTAAATATTGTTAATACTCTCTAATTAATTAATTAATTTATTTATTTTGATTATATTTTTGATTTCACTTATTTCTATTTCTCAATCTTCTTATTAATCTTTGGTTTGACCAAATCTCATTTGTCCTTTATCTTTTCCTCATAAAGTTAAATCTTCGACTTCTTGATATATGTCGCCCTAAATAGTTTTCTCACCCTTTGGTAATATTCTTGAAGTACTAATTTTCTTATTCTTTAATCGAGCCTGACCATATTAACTAGTATCTTTATCTGAGTCTGGGCATTCATATCAATGATTCTAGTTTCTCTAATTAAACTGGAAAATCCTTTCGGATCTCCTGCCTAATTTATTAAGCTACAGCTTCTCATGTGATTACTATCCACGAATTTTATATGAATGTTGCAGCAGTGACTCATCCCATAGCTATCCGTAGTTCTTCCTTGACTAATGGCCATCATTTAAATTTACGACTATTTTAGTAAGAAAACAATATACAATGAGTATGATGGTGCTGGAGTTCTGTGGAGGAAGAATAAGAAGAGCATTAATACTATGAGGAACCCCAAACTCTGTTTAGGAAGACTCAAGTTAGCATACTTACCATAATGAAGAAGACATTGGAAGAATCGATGTAAAAGACTACATAAGTCGTCAAAACTATAAAATATATTAATAAAATCATTCTTCCAGTTCAAAACAATGGTTAAGCTAATGATATCAAAGACGCCAACATAAAAATTATCATTAAATAGGGGATTAATAAACTCAAAATTTAGTTATAATTATGGATTATAATTAAAACTAAAATAATTAAATATATATATTTTTATTTAAACTAAGTTGTGGGGAAGTTTCCTGACTCATACATAAAAGTATTTAATTGTTTATTAATTTATAAAAATCTTTTTCATTAATTAATATTTAGTTATTTATAATATAACTTCTAATATCATTTCTACCTAGATAAAGAATTTACATTTTAATGAAAATAAAATTAATTATTACTAAAAAACAATAAGTTTAGCTTTGATTTTAATATATAATTTGACAAAGAATAAATATAAATCTTTAAAATTGTATATTATTAAAAATTGTTAAGTATATGGTATTAGTAACTGAAATATGGATCTATGTGTTTTTAATATTTTGATTGCCAAAAAATACAAAATTTAATGTTGTGGAAGGAAAAAGTCAAAGTGGGCAACTTTAGTGGGGTGGAAAACTGCATTGTGGCATTAAAATTCCCCCTAAGTTCGATTTAAGCAGTTAAAATTGAAGAATCTCTCTAAAAAAGAATCTATTTAAATGAAATAAATGCATAAATTCTGATATACATAATTTTATCCAGACTATGCAAACAAATTACAAGCTTCTCTAATATCATATTCATTATTTACTTTGGGGTAGATTATATAACAACTCAAAGACATAGAAGAAACATTTTATGAATAGCAAGAAACATTCATTAAGAACAGAACAAACTTAGATATCGACATTCCCCAAAAAACACAAGTCTTTTTAGGATTTTAAACATTGACAAACTCAAGAATGTTACCGGCAATAAACTTTTTTGCAAAGGCGTTAATGCTAGCTATCGTAATCACTTCAACAAAATCTAAGTTAACATCAATCAAATGCCTCTATAAATATGCCTACTTCCTGAAGTCTGATTTACCATAGCTTATAGTAGTTAATGAGTAATCTCAAAATTAAAATTTAACATATTCACTGTTTAATACTAAAATCAAACCACCAATCTGAGTTGTGACGTAGACGTATCTGAAATGAGTTGAGATGGCAAGTCTTGAACTAAATAAACTCAAAAAAACCACCTCGCTCACATTCCATTTCACTCTGTTATTGAGATGCATACTAGATAAGAGACCTAGCGTACTAGGAGTATTCCCCGCTGAGTTAGCAGAGATTTGCTTCCTGTAAACAATTAAAGGGAGGATTGGTGAAAACTCTTACCAGGTTCCACCGCTTCTGAGATAGTAGTCTCTGTACTTTCGCTGTGGTAGCCTTGTTAACCCGACCTTGTGTGGGAGGAAATTCATTATCGTTGGCTTCTATGGTTCTCATCGTTTCACTTTTGAAGGCCGAAAAGCACCTTCATCTTGCTCCCTTTTTCCTAGAAAGCTATACTCACGCTAGGTAGATTTCTTCTTTGCAGGAAAATCCTTGTGTCCAAGACCACTCGAGGAGTGTAAAAGCTGACATATTGAACCCCGTCGACTGGCCCCTAATGCAGTGAACCCAGCAACCCCCTGCCTACCCTCAGCATGCCTTATTGTAGTAGAAAGCTTTATTAGAAAATCCTGAGTGAGATTAGTACCTTACCCAGCAATTAATTTTATAATTTAATAATAATAATATTACCACAGCTTATTACTACTAGTATTTTGCGATATAAAACTAGAGTGAAGGAGATCAGAATCACTATACTAGTCAAGAATCCTGATTAATAATCTAAATTTAAAAAAAATTAAGAAGACAAAATTATAGATCAAAACAACAAAGAAGAGAAAAAAGTTGAAAACAAGGGAGACAAGGAAGTAGATTAAAAGGAATTAAAAATGGAAAGGAAAGAGAAGAATTTAGAAAGACTCAGAATAAAAAGGAGTTAAGTTCACTTAATAAAAAGGTTGAAACCAAATTATAAGATAGGGAGTCCCCAGAGACCTAAGTGTGATCATTTATTTTAAATTATTTAATCGAGTTTGGAAAAATTTACTTTAATTATTCTCCTTGGATTTTAAGTTCCAAACCCGAAATTTAAACTTTATAAGCTATTTTCGTTTTTTATTTGACTCATAATTCTATTTACAGGAGAGTTTATAAACTGTAATTAAAAATCTTCCAACCACTATGCTCAGAATTACCCAGATCATTTTTACTCCTTCAATACGAACAAAATGCCATCTCTAAAACATTTTCCATCTTGCATAACTATAGTTTTTTAAGAATATTTGTTAATATAATTCTTTCCTTATAGAGGATTAACTAGAAATCATTAATAAAAGTAAAAAGGTTTTAATCTAAAAGCAAATATTTTTAATCTCATTGTTTTTTTTAATCTTAAATTCCTGTTGATTCAATTTTATTGAAGTGATGAAGAGAATAAGAGACAGAAATTATTGAATAATAATTGACTAATAAGTCAGGTTAAATAATTGATAAACTTTGTTGATTCTTCTTGTAAAATTTGTTTAAATATCTCAAGATTATTATGTTTTATATTTGTTTTCAATTATTCTATTAACTGTTATATACATTTTTTAAGTTATAATGTTTTTGAAACTTTTGCTAATTAATTTTAATATGTAATATATTACTTCATTATGATTTGATTAATTTTTCATATTCTTTTTGACTATAATTACAAAAGAGTAATCGATCTTTAAATTAAATGGAATCACTCATATTATATAGAAATCATAATTAGTATTGTGGGAATACATTCGATTTAAAAAATAAATTAAGATTAGTATTAAAATCTTGCCATTTAACTAATCAAAAAGAGACTTAATTTAAAAAAAAATAAATCAATTTTATAGTAGAACCTGTAATATTAGCTAGATTTTATTGTTTATTACAATATCTTTGAATGCATCACATGAAAAGATGTACTTTAAGTATGAGCCATCTCCCAATCACTGTGAAATGAATTTTTCTCACTTTGATTATGATATATATATATTCATAATAGCAATAACAATCACCATCTTATTTATAATGCGCTATCCATAGAGTATGAAATTGTTAGTTATTTAGAAATATTTTCCAAAAAAATAACTATTGCAATTAATAATTTAAAAATTAAAATGGAAAAATATATTTCTAGACTTTATTATATAGCCAATTCATGTTTATGAGAGATTGAAAATTTTAATTAATAATATTTACTTACTTCTATTGTAAAAGATAGTTAGTTATTTGTATTTTTACATTTAAATGTTGGAATTTTCTCAATATTAGTAAATATTTATAGTTAAACACTTTATAATCTCTATAATTTCAAATCCATAATTATTTATTGCTCCTTATGTAATTATTTTATATCTAATATTCAAAATATCATTAATGCATTGCATAAATTTATCAATAATTTTCTATGTAAATTTTATTAAAAACTAACAATAATCATCTGCAAGATAGTAAAAAGACAGATTAGGATAAAAATATAAATTATTCATTTGATAATATATTTTTCAAAATAAGATTATACTTCTTGACATAGTAGTGAATAAAATAAAGATCCTCTCATCTTTTTTTAATTTGAATTTAATTACTGTAAATTAATTTTAATTGTGTCATATTGTTGTTCCAGTTTATTAAATTAACTAATCTGTTACTCAAGTATGCTATATCCATTGATTTGATCTTCTAGGTCATCTTGAGATTATAAATGATGATATAAAATCCTGAATTGATGGAATTTAATACTGCCGTGCTCCGTTTTAATTCCTTCTTATGATTACTTTTCGAAGATTGGTTTTAAATATTATTATATAAACATAAATTTAAAGGAATAACTGAAATATTAAATACATACAATAAAGTAAAACTATAAATGTGTCAAGAATTATAATAATAATAATTAATTAATTTTATATATAGTTGAGAAGCAATATAAATGTAGCTTCGTACCTATTGATAACTTAAGTGATATTCTTAATAACCACACTTAATCCTCACCTATCTTTTAATCGCTTTGAAAAATTAATAAAATAATTAAAGTTCACTTTTTAATCTGCTTAAAATATACTAATTTTTTTAATATATTTATTATTTATTAATTTAAATATAAATCATTATAATTATAAAATTAATTTTGATTATATACATATTATTAAAATCAATTTAGATACAAAATTCAATGCATTTTTATGATAAATATGGATATATTGATAGTCTAAACATGAATAAAAACTTGGCTCATAATATCCTTTTAATATTATATTAGAGATTTTATGATTTTTAAATTAAGTTCAGTTTGAATATAGATGAATTTATGTTTCTAAATAACGACAAAAATTAAACTTTGCTTATTGGCAAAATATAGTCTAGGAAAAGTATTTATAATAAAACCCAAAAAGTATAATTTTGAGCAATTTAATTGAATTAGTTAGTTACTAAATAAATAAAATGGGATTAGTGTTGCATTTAAAGCGTCAATTATTAATATTTTAATAATCATTTTGATAATTACAAATATAATTAAAAGGAGGAAAGTTCAATGATATAGTGTAGAATGGGCTATTTGAGCTATCTCAGACTATGACAAATCTTTATATGTTGCAGATAAAACCGCTTGTTTAGTCATGGATTATATTGTAAACGCTAAGCAAGATTACAAATTAGGTCGATGCTTCTACTCAAGGAAGATTCCATAATATTATAGATTATAAACAGGATAAATCTTATCCATCTCGATAATGATTGTGATGAAACTGCACATAGCTTTTGCAATTACATTTTCGGTGATAAAAGTTATGTGTCTAGTACCCACAATTACTTCTGCAAGATTGTAGACTGCAATAAAAGTTTGATCGCTTATCTACTGTTACATACGACGCATGTATGTCAATTACTAATAGTGATAATACTTTCAACTGATGCCTTAATAAAATATTTTATTTGAATCTCGTTCTAGATGGTTCAATCGATTCATTCTCGAAGTTTTAACCATCTCTGAACTACTAATACCGCCTCATGATTGATATGAGTTACAAAAGCAGGCACTAATATCTTTGAAACAATCAATTTTGAGCCAAACAACTCATATACAATCTTTACTTAAGATCTTTGATTAGAGTTCCAAAGGTTATATCTAATACTTAACCACCTCGCTGAATCTAATTTCAATACAAAGAGAGGCCAAGAAGTACTATACACCTTTCCTACTCAGGATGCCAAAAATTGCAAGTACCTGTTTGATGAATTTTAATTTTCATAGAATATTAAAAAACTATTGGAATTCACTAGGAGGGTAATGCTCTCGACAACCAAGGAATTGGCATCATCTAAGGCAGATATCGAATATAGACAAGAGATGGTTAACAGGAGCGTTCACATTTCTTACGATAAATTCTCAAAGATATATAAACATGCAAGATGTCTCAAAAAATTTAATTTAAAAGTAAAAACAATTCAAATTTCAATGTAAATATTAGTATAAAAAATTTATAATTAATTATCAATATCTGAAAGCATAATCAAATTCACATTCGATGGTAGTAGATCTACTGATGCGAGTGCTAAGTGGCCACTTATAATTAAAAGAGCTATCGAATGAGTCTATTTTCTTGTCAATTGTATCCGATTGAATCGGAATCTCTCCTGTAAAATGTTTTAATTGTTGATATTAGTTTTAAAATTTAATCAATAAATAATTCAAATTATATGTTAAATTGTTACTTAATACTCTCTTGATTTAAGTAAGGTATAAATAGTATCCTTATATAAATTATTTAGTATAGAAATGGAGTCATTCAAAAATGAAGCACTCATGAAGAAGACCTCGACAGGTTTGTCAAAATTTTCATGTACTAAAAACAGATCAAGACCAAGAGATCCCTCTCAAATCCCGATGAGCATAATAAAAGTCCTATAGCCATTCTCGAGGATCACGATGATTTAGCAATGGCATGCTACTTGTTGAGAGGCAATACTTTTAAATTCAAAATATAGTTCTAATACCATATATTGAGTAAGCCTTACAATTAATACATCACCATCCTTGCTTTAACCAACCTTAGATCATCTAATCTGTGTTGACAAGATCCCTAATACATACCCTAGAGGACAATTAACCAGTCATAGTAAAAGGTATGGTTGCTAGTACATTCATTATTGATTACATAAGAGATTCACAAACTTAAATTTACTGTTATATAAGAATAAATAGTTAGTATTTCAATAAACACATCAATTATAAAGTTTTGAGTTAATGGGGCTTTGAATTCTGGATTTTATAATATAATTTTCAACAAGATTTTATTGAAATTATTCATGAAATATTTTTTAAAAATTGAATAAGTTATATGAATAATAAAGTAATTTATATATACAGGAATTGATAAATAAGATTTTGTCTCATTTCAATCGGTTCATTTCAGAAGGAGGTCCATCCTTCTCTCACATTGTGCGGTTTAGCGAATATTTCAAGATTTCTCATATCAGGACACATTTTCTGCAAAAAACCGTAAATTTCTTCTGACTTTTAGAAATGCTCACTAACCGGAGCTACAATGACATTCTCTGCTCTGTGATAGGAAACTATAACGTCTACAAAGCCTTTCTTAGATATGTTAAACTTTTCGAAGCAGTGCGCAGGGTAAAATTCCCAGCCGAGTGTACTTTCCTGTTTTAGTAAGTTTGAGCCTCATTCCTTCATCTACTTCCTCATATCCGTGCTTTTTAATGAATTTCTAAGCCAATTTCCTCTTTTAGTTCACGAACCATATAATGAGAATACCTCTTTGTTGTACAAGGTGGATAGGTATATCCAAAAACTGTTAATCCGATATTGTTTCGTAAGGTAAGGCTAGTTTAATTCTCCATGCAGGGTCCATCATTACTACATCGTAGAGTCTTCCATATCTGCTCAAACAGTCTTAGGCAATCATCTCCCGCATCCTGAAGTCTGTGACATCCCTTTAAACTGGACTGGATTAGTGAAGATCCGTTTTATAATGGCTTTAACCTTTTTCTTTATCGCTTTAAGCTGATAGTCTTTGTATATTCTTATTTTTACAATTTAGTCGCCTTTGTAAATTCCATTATTTTTCTCTAGTCTAAGATTGTCTTTGATATTGTTGATATCTTCTGGTTTTAGTTTACATTTAGCAATATGGCGAGAACAGTTATAGCATCTGTCAAACCCTTTCGAGCAGTACACACAAGATTTCTACATTTTCTTCTCCCATTCTCTGGTAAGCTTATGTTCCTCCTAATGTTTTTTGTGTATATGTGTTCTCAAGGACTCAGGTGTCTCATAGGATTTATTGCAGCAGTTGCAATCCAATCTTTCAGCATCATTTATTACTGGTAACTTATTTCTCTTGCTTAGCATCTTTTAAATTATTCCATTATCTTACAAAAATTTATGATCAAGGTTTTATAGCTAAGTTTTCTACATTAAGTTAAATATTAAAAAAAAAGAGCAATTTGTTCCTTTTTTGAAAGTAAAAAGGCATTGTATATTTTTTAATTTTACTATATTTTTATAAAGCTTTTTAAGCCTCATCGTTATCCATAAAGTAGACCTTTCATTTTCTTATTTTACTTTTAGTAATAAATAATTAATTAATTTGTATATTTTTATAAAAAAGTTTATCATGTTATAATTAAAACTACAATTCATAATATCATATATCTTCAGACGGTCAAGAATGATATACATTAAAACAATAAAAATGATGGTAAGTTCGAGTTGTGACATAAAACCATTTCATATATTATTGAGACATCAGTTATTATATTAAATGTTAATGAAAGTAAATAATGACTATTTAAACAAAATCTTAAGACATAAAAAGTCAAGTCTATAATGGGGTCTATTTTTCATAAAATTTTATAATAATTTAATATTTTAATTAGCAATGTGATAGGTTTAAATTATAAAATTTAGTTTTTGTGTAAAAAGAAATCAATATAATTAACTCAATTTGACATTTAGTCTATTTGTATTACTTAAAATTTCTGGTTATAAATATATTATAATCTCAAACTTTCAAAGATAATTCTAAGTTAGTCTATTGCCTATAGTGAAAATTATATATTAAATTAACTATAATTTGATAAATTTAATTAAGCATAGGCTTAACACACATATTAAGCTAAATTGAATAATTCAATGCAATAAACAATTGTTTTTATAAATTTGATTTATTAATTCTGATCAATATATATATAAATTTAACAAGACTTTATTGAATTTCAGCTTAATAGACATAGACTTTGATCAGTAATATTTTATATAATCAGAAATACTTATCGGATTTTTTTTGTAATTAAATAGTCTATTATAAAGGTTTAACAGAGAACAGAGAGTAACCAAGTGAGAGCATATGACACGAGAGAGCTCCAAGAAAGACTTGATTACTTTCTTGAGATATAATTGTAATTTTATCATTATATATTATTCTTATAGAGGGATATTACCTCCCCCCTGAAAACTAAATATCAATAAGATTTATAAATAATTTTCTTGCTGGGAAAAAAGAACTACTCAAGAGTGCTGATGTTTAGGCATTCAATGTGCCATACTATGAGGAGCTCTCTGTGAAAAATATTTTCGATTAAATTAAGGAAGACACTCAAATCATGAGATTCATGAACTATTATGACGACTAGATAGTCCTACCTGACAGAAAGTACATGTACGGTGTCCTCGGCACTCTATGGCCAAACTACATCAGTGAGCTTACTAAGCATAAAAATAGGATTAGGTGCGTTAAGGAAGCTGAAGAGGACGAGCAAGACCAAATTTATATAAGGGAAGACATATTCAAGAAGCTCGAGAGCGAGTCTTTCTTCTCAAGTAAGTAGCATCATAATAATTATAATTATTTTAGAGAATAAGGGCAAAGCACTGTTACTATTATAATTCAAATCTAAGCCTCGAGCCCAAAGAAAGCAAATATAGTATCATGAAATATCCCAGACGTTTGAGAAATTTTAAAAGACAACAGAAGGACATGGACCACAGAATATCATGAGGGAGGAAAACGATGAAGTGAAAAATGTTCATCTTAAGAACCGTTAGGAGATGAGGAAATGCAATGAATGAAAATATATAATTTAATTAAATAATATCATGTCTACTCTCAATTACACCTAACATAATCTTTCATAATTTTTAAGTGCCTACCTATTATCCTCTAAATGATTTGCTTATCTACACTCTCTATCGCATTCTTTATCAATGCAACATACTAAGTTATAACAAAGTTTTGTTCACCAGCTATGTCTTATAATGATGTTCACTTTAAGAACACTTCTTCTATACAGTAATACTCTGAACTATAGGGAGCATTTACAATCTTTAAAAACTTTTTGAATTCTAGGATTCCTCTAAGTTGATTTCTATGCTTGGAGATCTTAAAACTGAAGTTTTCATTTTTTTAAATTAAGTACTTTTAACTATATTTTTAATTTAAATTTCATGCAAGACCATTATTTAAATAATGGTCCCGCGTATCTTAAATTTAATGAATGTATTTAACTTAAATTAAGTAAATTTGAAAAATATCATATAAATCATGCATGAAATCCTGATTGATTTAAGTAAATTCTTTGAAGAATTGGAACAATGTCCTTTATCTCCAAGAAATTGAATTTTTCCCTAAATACTATCACTCAGGATTCAAATATAGGTATCTCTAAAATACTGAAGAAACAATTGATAAATCCTTATGAATTTATAAAAACGATAAAGCAACGATTAAGATTCATGAATTTTTTAACAAAAATTAGAAAATTATTTCATTGGCATATAATGCTTAAAAAATAAATAAACTCACGGGACCATTTACAATAGTTGCAGCCTGAAACAGTTTTGCTGCAGCTGCTGTTGTAGCTTATAATATTTTTTTTAGCTTAATGTTAAAAATATGATATTTTCAAAGCCTCTCTATAGAGTATTTAAAATTTATATTTTCGAGAGTCATTCTTTAAAACAGTGTCTCTCGAGGTTTTTAATTAAATAATCAGTAAAAATTCGTTATAGTCAAAAATCTCAATATTTCAATGTCTTTAAATAAATAGAGCTTTATCTGTTTTTATTATTAATAATCCTTAAGGATATATGAATAATTTCTTTTAGATTTTTTAAGTACCTTATTAAGATTCCTTAACTTAATTATGTGGTAAAATATGAGATAAAAACTAAAAAAAGAATAATGTTCTATTTCTTTTCAGAATTATCTTAATTCCTTTTAGATATAGATATATTGATAAGGAAATTTTGAAAAATTATGAAAAAATGGTTGATAATATTTTTCGATATTAAAATCCTCGAGAGACACTGTTTTAAAAGTGTGACTCTCAACAAATACAATAGTATACAGTTTAGTTTGAATTGTTAAAAATTTAAATATATTTTTAATTAATTATTAATATTAAAAAAATGGAGGATTTTAGAGGAAAAAGTCCTCTTTCCTCGTTCAGCATCTTTAAAATATTTAATGGGATGCAATTATCATAATTGTTGCAATAATAGTCCCGCGTAGATTTTAAAATTTATACTTTGATTATATATATTTATCCATGAATTATTAAAATATAAATCACTCTCATTCAAAGATGATACATTTAGATTAAGAAGCTCAAAAAAATTTGAAAGATTATGCACTCCCAACTATAGGCACTAATTTCATTCTACACAGACCGAGTGTGATGGACACGCAAATTGTCCAAAAATATAATCACCCCTTAATTTTAGCTCCTCACTTTTAGGTACTCGAGCATGTCTACACAATAATTGGCATTTATAGATAATGGTTTAATAATGTACCCCTCTAGACCTATACTATCACTTATGCCAACTATTGATGCAAAAGTTCTTAAAGTAATTCCATGCTTGCTCTACTGACAATTGTTGTATGGAAGGCCCAAGATTCAATTTTTGTCTAGAATTGCATAGAAATCACCTCATCAATGTATATGATTTTTTGGTATTGGTCTGCCATGCTAGTTAGCTCTCTAAAAATGTCATCCTCTGGATTATAAGGCGTTAAGCGTAAACTGGAGTCATTCTCTTCTTAGACTTCATCATTTTATATTTTATCTTGTGTTTTGAGTATATTCTCATAAGTTGGGAGGCTGACAGTTTGTATTCAGGAAACTCTTTATGTAACTAAATAACTCTAGACTCAAGAGAGAGTTATTTTTACTTCTCCAGTGTAGATGACTAAATAATATAATGAACAAATTTATCAGAGAGCGCTTCACGCTTCTTAGACTTTGATGAATGAGTTTAACAATCCGAAGAGTCAAGTTATCTGAAGCATTTTTAAACTTTATAGTACGGGACGCCTATATAATAGATATTTAACGATAACTCGTAAAGACTTTGCTCCTAATGTTTTAGGTTTTGGCTTTATGTCGTAACTAGCGTCCGTAGGTATTAAGCCTGCTTTAGTATAGGTCTTTCGAAATTTCCATGATTTTCATTATATTTAACTTGATATATCTACAATTTAAATTTCACTTTATTCAAGAAAATTTGATTATGCAAACATAACTCTAAAAAGGAAACATGTTATTTTTCAAGCTATTGTTATTAATTTAATTTTGGTTTTTTTTTCAAAAAAAACCGCGATATTTGCTCAACATAAATAGGCTTTATTTCCTTAATAAAATTGAAAATTAATATAAGATATATACAATGAAAAGGTAAATTAAAAGCCATAATTATATTGGATAATGTTATCAAATCTTTGATGTCCATAAAATGTCCTATATCCAATTTGACAATTTATAATATTATAAATCTAAAGCACATTTTTATCGCAGAGGTAGGAAGTTTTCTTCTATCATACATAATTATGTTTTCAAAGATATTTCATAAATTAGTCTTTTACAGTAGCTCTTATATGCTCAGGATCTTCTGCATCTCATCCTCTATTTTATAATTACACCAACATATTCTATAGTTAAATTTGATATAAAATTTTATTGATTTGATATAAAATTTTATTGTTAAGTTAAAATGGATGGAGATTATATTCGTCAGGAGTATTAAATATTTTTCGTTAAGAATTTAAAAATAGGGTAAAAGCTTATTAATTAATATACGCTGTATGCATAATAAATGAAATATATGAAGATAACTTTAATACACTCCCATTGTCATGGTAATAAAAACTCTACTATATTCTAATATTGATGAAAGCAAACAATTAATTGATTGCTAATCTTCAGTTACGTTGGTGTAAGAAAAATTAAACAGATAACACTGCACAAACGACAGCATTAATTCAGACTATTTTATCAAGCTATTTATGATACCCAGCATTATGCTAACCTCTTCAATCCTTAGAAATTGAAGGAAAAATCTCCTAAATTAAATAAAATCTTTCAAAATCCTTTATTGATTGAATAAAAAAAGGAAAATTGCCTGAGAATGAATCTTGGCAACTATTATTAATTGAGAAGTAAAATTGTAATAAAGATTAAAACTTAAGAAGGCTATGTTGATTACATAGATGAATCACAAGTAGAATTATCAAGTAAAAAAGAACAGAATCTTCTGAGAAAGAATCGAAGCATCATTTATTCCAAATGTTTTAATTAAAACTTAGAAACCTAAATAAAAATAGTAACTTCTAACTAAATTAATAATACATAAACCAATATCAATAATAAAAGCTGATTTAATATAAATAAATTGTCAATAACAATTTAATCATACTCTAGGAAAATACTTCTTATTTAGAAATTAACTTCGAAGCATATTTAGAATCAGAGAAGCAGCCATTTTAATTTTGATTTCATATAATAATTCTGCCAAACTCAACATAATGGATGGGGGGGATTTCATGAGCTACATTCAACACATTAACTAGCAAACAGCAGCAATAAAATTGTGTCAATCTTTTGATGCAAATTTTACAGGAAAATCTAGATGTACAAATTCAACAATGGGTATGATAAGAAAGGAGTTCTAATTCTTTAAGAAACAGAGAACAAACCCATAAGGGTTAGATTTAATTAATGTATATGACGAAGTAAACATAATCAGAATTATTCATCTTCACTTCAAATGCATATAATAATAAGTTTCTGACTACAAAATGAGTGGTGATTAATACAATTGCATAATATCTTACTAATAATCCATTAAAAGCAATCTCCAAATTAAGTATTTTGATTGCTCTTCATAAGACAAAAGACATATTTTCAAAGTTTAGAAAATGATACAATAGATAGAAGAATTTATCCAATTAAAAGAAACTAGGGAAAACAAAGGAACGTTAAAAGGTAGCAACATAATAGACAGAAGATTACGGACTCAATTTTCTAGAATTTAAAGTCCACAAAAAAACTTAGATTAGGTCTTTTATACAGTGAAAAATGATATTATATATTGGGCTTTGACAAATAAATGTAGATAAATTCATAATTTTAATTTATTAGCTTAATACATATTTTACTTTATTCATAAAAACATTAAACTTATTAACATAAGTATTGATTAAATGAGTCAATTATTTCAAAGTTAAGTGTCAATACTTTTCCATTATGATATTTTTATAATTAAGTTTTATATTTTGATATTGTTGTATAATTTTTATTAGTTTTAAGTCAATTTGTATGCAATTTATGCAAGTTGGTGAATAAAAGTATTGTATTTTATTCAGACTGTTTTTTTCTGATTAAAGTTCTCGGTTACCACTTTAAATCAATATTAACATATTAAAGTTTACTGTAGAAGGTAATTAAAAAATAATATATAGATGCTAAATTTTGTTAAAATAAAAAACTATTTACAGACTATAATTAGCTTATATATTTATGTTGATTTACACAATGTTGCATAATCTTGTGTGATAAATTGTTATTGCTGCTTGATTAAACATTCTCAGTTAGTTGTTGCTGTTTGAAAGCCAATTTTAGCATAAATAATTTGCTTTAAATTTATTATCCGGTTTACTGATTTTAATAACAAAATTATCTCAATTATACCTTTTGAAAATATGTTAAGCCCTTCAGGAATAAATGATCATAAATTATTAAAAGCCTTTCTTCATTATAATCAAATTTAAAGCATTAAATATCTAAATAATCCTGCATGAATCATATCCTTATTTTCAATATTAAGGCTATTAAATATGTATAGTTTGATTAATTAACTGTTTCCCTTGACATTAAAGTAATAAGCTTGATAAATATATCATCTAGATTCATAGTGATTTCAACATGAGAAGATTAACCTATAAGTATGAACAATCAGCATAGCACAAGAAAAGAAGGACATATCGATTGAAATGACTAATTACTTGAATTATAGAATCTAAAGCTAGCATATAGAATTATGAGTAACTTTTTAGATTGATGAGAATGTGAAGTTTATGCATCAGAAAATGATTTATCGAATATTATCTAATAGGCTGAAGTCCAATCATAATTTAGTACCATTAAGGGCTTTCTCTTGCAAATCATGGTAATAAGTAAGCAAGCAGCACACTAATTAATATGAATGAGGAAAGCAAGACAGAGCAGGGCCTAAGCAATGAAATTGTTAGATTATCTATTTATTTTCTATAGATAAGTACAATAATTATATTGATAGATACACATTTTATTTAAAACAATTAGTTGGCAAGTATTTTATAGGTTAAAATCATTGTTTAATTGACTTAAATCAATGAATATTAATTAATAAACATGTCAGTTATGCATTTTTATAAAACACTTGATATCTTTTCATCCTTTTAATTTGCAATTACAACAATCAATTAATATAAAATGAAATGAATTTTGTATATACATAATTAATAAAAAACCTTAGAAACCATTTATGATTATAAAAGAGATTATATCAGAGACAAGTAAAATTAATAGTTCGTAATTCACACTGATTAAATAGATCGTGATTCTACGACATCTATATTGAATCAATAAATATTCTTGTTAAGAGTAAGTATTTTATGTTATATTTCTCAATTGATAGATATTTCATTCACCAAAATCTAATAATAGTTTTATTGATTCTTATAGAATTCAAGCTGATATTTAAAGAAACAACACCCTTAAAGAGATCATGAATTTTTCACAAAAAAATTTTGGAATTTAAATGAATACTCAAGGTATGGAAATCAAGAAATGTGAATAATGACTAAATTCAAATTCAAGCAGAAACGGTAATAATATAATAATTATGACAAACAAGCAAGTTATAAAACAATCTGTGCAAAAAATTCAAGTCATAAATAATTATACGAAACATTAAAAGGAATTGAGACTGGACTCAGATAAATTAGGATTCTTGTAAATTTTACTGTGGTTTTGATTATTGTAGTTAACATGTATTGTGGGTATCTATATATTAAAAATGTAATTATTTTAGACTAATGACATCTTCATAAGTTTAGTTTTTATTTATTTATTTTTTTATTTTATTTTTTAATTTTTAAATTTATAAATATAATTTACAAATCTTTATATAATATTATTAAAATAGCTTTATAATGAGAATTGTTTGACTATTGATTGACTAGTCTTAATTCAGTGATGAAGTTTAACATTGCATTTAACAGTTGGACTCCAATGACTAATAGTTAGTTTCAGCTTTGCATACCGATTAAACTTGTTATATTTATTTGAAATTATGATGTAAAACAAACTTTACAGGATATCTGGAACCTGCTCTAACCTGCGTCATATATAAGTATTATCATATATCTAGTTACTGATTGCACTACAATTTACTTAGACTTCAGTTAAGGCAACTGTGAATACTAACTGATCACATAATACTCATCTTGAATCAATTTTTAAAAGGGAATCCGTAATTCAAGTTTATCTCATACTCAATTCTTATACATTTATGGATTATAATTGCACTATTTGTTTCTGGAATATTTTTAAATTATACTTTTGAAAAGGGGAATTCCCTTTCTACCAAATGCATTATAATATCTTTTATGATTAATCTCGATAATTATATACTACTTTTTGATTACTACTCTTAATACAATCAAAATAGTTAATTACGCGAAATATTATTATTATTGCCTTTGTAATCTTAATATATAAATACTAAATAAATATATTAAAATTTTAAAGCAATTAAATTCTATTGCATAATATTAGTTATTTAGTTATTTTTTAGCATTTAAATTATTATGGAGATACGAAATCAATCCAATAGGATAATTCAATAATATTCAATGTCAGAAACTAAGCAGTATATTAATAATTGATATCAAGCAAAACTTTTAAAGTATTATCTAAATTAAATTAAGTAACATGAAAGTATATTTAAAATTACAAATTTTATGTTCAAACATCAATATGCAATAAAATATTGTTAAAGTACAATTTTTTAATAAAAAATAGAATATAAAATTAAAAAAAATGGGCAAAGTAAAGGATTGGAAATTATATAAGCAAAAATAAATGGCTTAATGGTATAAAAACAATGTGTTAATAGAAATACATGTTCTTAATCAGATTTGTTAGTTTGTTTTAATTAGAACTCATTTTATAGCGTTATTTTTCTTTAAAATCATTCTTTTTTTAACATTCTCTTGGTAACCCATTCTTTTTCAAAGATAAACTTTTCCCATTGCCTTGTTTAAGACAAGAGCTGAATCCCCTATAATTTACATAAGCCATGAGTCTTCGAATTTCGTACTTATAGTCAGTGATCCAAGGGAAAGCTATCAATGCTATTTTTAAAATTTATTTCAATGGAAAGACTATTATTCAGAGAGTTTATGCCTTTTACCATATCTTTGCTCTCATTAAGTCAATTTCTTAATTAAGTATTCTTAATTATTTGTAATTAATTTTTTATCACTTAAATACGTCAATGTATTAAATCAATTTAAATGAATTTTATATACTAACTGCTTTTATTTTTTGCTAGAAAAATGAAGTTTAAGTAGTTTTTTTCCTTATATCAAGCTTAATTAAACTTGAAATGAGTTAAGAATTGATAAAGAATCATTTTTATTTAATAACAAATTGATTAATTTTAAAATCAGAGTATTAGAAACTAATCTTAGCAATGTGTCAAACAACAAATCTGAAAGAGAATCCCAAGACTCCTAACTAAAAGTTGAATATGTTTCACTTAATAAGATTTAAACTTCTCTTAATTTATCAAACGAACAATAATAAGCAGACAAGCCTACATTTTAGAAAGGTTCACATAAAAAATTCAACCTATTATCAAAAAATAATAGAGGAATCAAGCCTAAGTATGAAAATTTAGAATATCCAGAGCTTATTGACGAAACCAACCTTCTTCTACCTCAATACAAACTAAATTTTTTTTATAAATTTCACATTAATGAGTTCAATAAACTCAGAAATTCTCGTTTCTTGCCAAAATTTTTAAGTAATTACATGTTGAATTAGACTGAAAAAGGACATTTTTTATTGTAAATCAGTGAAAACTTAATCTTTGAAAAGCTATGACTGTACTTAAAAAGTACTTGTCGATTACGGTCAATTGAGCTCAAATCCTCATCAATAAAACCCAAGTTAGAACAATATGCTTAGTAATCCGACATCGCAGTCTCACATGGCCAATTACGGAGCGAAGATTCAGTTAGTGATCACTTCAAATTATTTGAGAGAGTATATGTTACTCAAGCCATAAGTGAGATACTAATTTTAGACAATTAGTCTTAAATATAGCTAGAGTTGCTTGAATTTTCAATAAATTTAAAGAAAACCTGCTCATCAAACTTCGATGATGGAATGTTTGGATTGATCCATGAATTAATTGTGAATTCAAAGGTTGACTGTATGTCAAGACCCGGATCTTTGTACAATCCCTTTTATTCTTCTAAAATTAATTAATCCTTATCTAACAAGATTTCTTAAAGAATAAAATTAATTTCTTAGCTTAAAGACCAATTTCAGATCAAACTTTTGGTCTGCCAATTACATTTTCATTAATGAAATCGAAGCTTTAGCTATTTTACAAGATGAATTGGTCTTATTAGTTAGAAAGAAAATTGGACAATCACTTAAATGGGATGTACTTTCACCTATTAAAGATAGACCTCTATGTCATTAGATTACGACCTAATACTTTGATATGCCTCAATAATCCTTTTATTCAAATTCTAAAGCAAGACAATAGCTTCAGACTTATTCGTGATATCCCTATCAATGAATTTGGAGAATTTGTGTAAATCAGTGCCCTGAGTCAAGCATAAAGTTGTAAAAATTTGACAAGTTGTAATCAAATATTGCGATATATTCGTTAAAATGGTATTATCTGTACCAATCAAATTTTCCCTGCTTATTGCTTAGTTTTAAGTTGAGCTTAAAGAACGAAATTAAATTTTAATAAGTAAACTCCAGGAAATGATAGAAGTAATAGATTAAGTAACATTCATTAAACTCGAAAAAGACATTTCGAACAGGGCGGATATTGTGTCTGATTTAATTATCAAATTTCTTTTTAATAAATGAATTATAGAAATAAATATTCAAAATCTAAATACACTAATTATTTGATGACTATATTATAATATTTATTTTACAAATTTTTAGAATTATTATATGTTTGAAAGTGGGGAAAAGTAAGAAAAATTTGTAACTTTGCCCCGCCCTTAAGAATGATAATTAGTAATGATTGAAATTTACAAATTATGAATGTATTAACTTTTTACATCAATTCTAAAGGATATTTTGTTAATTAAAAACTAAATAATTTTATGGGTCTTTACTGTACATCTTATTAAAATCAGTATTCTATAATCGGTATATAAATAATAGAACAAAAATTAATCAAAACTAACTTGTATTTTCTTTTTTTGTTTGTTTTATAATAATTAGTTTGATATACTTGACTAACATCTTTCTTAAAATATTATCTCTTATTGATTAAAAATTATGATGATAATGAAAATTGTTGAAATGAACAAGATACTTTTTCACTATTAAATCATTTATTTGATATCAAGAATTTATATATTACTAATATTGCCAGTGTTTACCATATTTATTTATTGTTTTAGTTATATTTTTATTTATACAATCCATAAATTATACTTAATTTTGATAAATAATTGGTAATACAAATTCTCTAAAAACAATTATAAAAAATCAAAAGGTTGTTGAGGATTTTTCGGGTTAATATCTTTTTAAAATGATTGGTCTACTAAAAAAGATATCTAAACAAAACAAAGAAGTTTTTAATACTGCTGTGAATTTTAAGAGAATTATTAATTAAATCAGAATCACTTGGAAATCTTGAAGGTTTATTGAGTTTTTAGTTTTTATCACTTAAATCTTTTCATCTTATACTTTAAAAATTTCATTAGCTATTTTTATATGATTTTAAGCCTTATTAATTTTAAAACTTTGGGATAGGTAATGAGAAAGCTTTACTTTGAGCAGCACCTCCTATTCTATTAACAAATGATAACTAGAAAAGAACTATCATAATTGTGAAAACGATTATTTAGTCCAGAGAAACGAAAAACGTTTTTCTAGTGTAATTATTAAGATTGGCCTAAATTATTAACTACCATTAATATGAGTACAAGTCTGGTGTTTACTATATGAAGTAAAAGCATTTAGATTGTCTTACTTAAGATGACAATTTCCTGAAATATCTGTTGAGTTCAATTGTAATTTTGGATGAGTATGATTGGTTTTTTATTTGAAGCAAACCAGCATGCATGTTCTAAACTATCAATCATTAAAAATAGTGAGCAAATTAATTGAAATAACTGGATCAATACTTACATAAAAAGAATAAACGTGCTTGGACTCATCTTTTATAAAATATCAATTTCCCAAATCTGAATTCATTGAAAGTAGATAAAAATATAGAACCATTAATAATTGATTTTTAATAAATAGTAGTCTAAATAATCCAAATATTTTTATGAGTTATCAATGAAGCAATCGCAAGTCGCACCACTTTTTATTGTAGCATCTGCTTCATATGTTATTACAGAGCATTTATAATTTATACAAGGAATTAGATTTATTTAAATTAATAATTATGTTAAATTGGAAAAAGTTTGTAAATTTATTAATAATCTCTCAGCAATATTTCTGAACAGTAGCAGTGAATGACGAGTATTTAGATAGTTCAGAGAAAGTCACAACAAAAATTAATTATTTTATATGGTTATAAAGATATAATTAGGATACTGGTCTAATGAAAAAAATTTTCACTCTTTTCTATTCTATATATTATCTAGATCTTCAGCATGAAAGGCCTTAAAGATTCGAAAGCATATGACTTTGAGGAGAAATTTAAATCAGAAATACTAAAAAGTGATACAGAGTCTTTCTATATCTGAAATTTAGGGTAGAAGCACTGACTTTCATTCTTCAAGAGAAATCAAATATAATGTTGGTAAATATTTGTTAATCTCATATATTTTCTCTAAAATTCCACACAGAAAAATTGTAGGCTGGGTGAGCTGCTTAGAGAATAAATGCTAAAGAAGGCATAATTACTCTGAATGTGAAGATCTTTACATAAAGTTGAAAAGTCTATTCAATTTTAGCAAGAGTTTTGTACAATTTATCGCACACTAGATTCTCAAAGGTGGAAACGTTGTTAAGTTAGTCGAGCTTGTAGATGGAGATTATAATAAAATCTATTAAGAAAATGAGTTAGCGCCTTTGATATAAAACAACAAGAACCCATTAATATAGAACCAATCAAAGAACCTAACAACGTCGTCAATCAAAGAAATTGTTTAGACATACGATTAAATTAGTTGTGTATAATAATCTACACAAGCAGTTCATCATTGAATTCCCACGATGGATGCTAGAG
The DNA here is from genome assembly GCA_000711775.1 of Oxytricha trifallax. NCBI lineage: Eukaryota > Ciliophora > Spirotrichea > Sporadotrichida > Oxytrichidae > Oxytricha > Oxytricha trifallax. The sequence continues at coordinate 21,644 of ARYC01002772.1, read as the reverse complement.
TAAACATGAAAGTATCAAAGAAGTAAGATGATGATTAATTTCTTTGTATAAATTATCTTTAGTCCAATATTTTAAGTCTAAAATAAAATATATCCTTAAGCAAATGGAAATTTAACTTAAAAATTAGGTCGAATTTGATGAAAATTATGGTTAATTAATTTTCAGAGAAATCAATAAAAGCTGTAAATTAAATAAATAATTTTATAGTAAAATGAGTAGTATATCGCTTTTCATAATTAGTTACATCTATTATTAAAATGCTAATTTTATCATTTATAATGTATCAATTTTATACAAAACTTCTTGAATATAATATTTCTTAATTTTGCAATTACATCAATTAATTCAGATAACCTCCAAGATGTTGCTTTATAAAAAAACAAATTTTATTTATTTATACTAAATGCATTTTCCAATAAAATACATGATGTAAAATATAGATATAAAATTATTAAATAGTGATGATTATAAAGAATGGAGAACAATTTAGATTATGAGCAGTTCGCAAAAGAATTTTTCACGACTTACTCCGTTTATTTAGTTAAGTCAAAAATTGACATAATCTACCCTAATAAAGAGAATCATAAATACATTCACTATAAATATCAGATTGCAAACATTTAACAATCATAATATTCTTCTTTAAGCAAACTATCATGGTCAAATAATTATAATTTACTAAACTGTCTTTAAACTAAATTATAAATTTAATATAATTTGTAATTATTAAAGTTAATATTCTAAATTACATTTCAAAAGTTAGATTGTTGATTGGTTTGAATATTTATTAGCTAAATTTTTCATTCAATTTGATTTAAATGGTTGATGGAAGAAAAGAAATGCTTAGTTGAATTTTAAAAATGATAAGGTAAATTAGTCATAGTAGAATTTTGACAAATAAGTTGAAAGTGAATTCAAAGTTCCCATAAAAAGACAACAAAAGTATAAATAGTGAATTTTGCTTTGACTGAACCTTTATCATATCACTTTACAGATAGAAATTATTATTAGATCAAAGAACATACACGTCGTCTGAACAACTAAATAAGCAGAGTTAAATGTGATGTTAATTTAAATTGTGTATATTGCTTTTAATTAATTCTTTTAGAAAATTTAAAGTCAAACAAGCATACAACTTTTATTTGTATTGTGCATGATTTCTCGTCAATTTTACATTTTATTGTCTTAATGGAGTTATTAAAATGGATTACCATCCTCATTGATGATGCCTTCTTGTTACAGCTGCATGACTAAGTTCTTTTAATCTACAAGCTCGTCCATTTATTCCTGCATTGTTATTGTCTCTTGACGCAATTTTTTATTTTGTGCTAAGTATTATTTGCTTGCTCTTATTTAATTGTCACTCCTCCCCTTAACTTCTTGAATATCTTTCTATCTTTTATTTCTCTAAGGAGTTTCCTTTGGCAGAAAAGCTGTTCTTTCTCTTTGCTCTAAAGCTCGATTAAAATAAGAAACCTTACAACTAAACTAGAGGGAGTTATTTAAGGACTATGTAAATTCTGGACTAATATTTACTAGAATATTATAGCTTTTATTCAATTTATCAAACATTTATTGTTTTGCTTGATTAATCATTTAGCTGATTCTATTTCTGTAAATTATTATTAGGACATCACAAATCCCTCTCTTTTCTAGATGAATCCAGTCACATTAATCTGGCAAAAACTAGAGTATATATTGTCAATTTTCAATGAACTTTAAGAAAATATAAGCGCTAAGTTATTATATTTGAGGTATCACAGTATCGATAACTTCAATCCACTTCAAATACTAAAGTTTGTTAAAAATTAGAATCTTAAATATTTTTCTCCGTTTATTTTGCTTATAAAAGAATATATTTCTTCAAGTCAACTTGTGAAATAAGCCTAACAATCCTGGTTGAGAAAGTTATAAATTGTTTTAGATCCAACCTTTTAGCGAATTTGATGAACATTCACTGAACCTATATTCATAATGAGGTCCATGAGATAATTTGTAGTCAATTATCTTAGGTTTTATTATTTTAATTATAAAGTACAAAAAAATTAAATATTATTAATAATATATTAGGGAACCTAGTATCAGAAGAATATTTCTTTTTAAAACATAATTCTCTTAGTGAAATCCTTTGTCGTTTATTGTAAAAACTTAATTGAAGAAATGGAAATACTAAAATCTTTTACATCGAAGTTATCAGATTACTTTAAAATGCAAGCGTGAGCTAACGATCAATGTTTATGAAAGTCTCTTATCACAAGCGAAAGCGATAAAAAATCGTGGATGACGGTCAAGAGTTGCACTGTACTTTCCTTCAACATTGTTAGAGATAGGAAATTTAGTTCTTAACCTATAAATTCTTTTAGCTATCGTAGCAAGATCTGTCTTCTTTCGAACATTGAATCAAAGCATTGACTTTTAGAGCTTTTTGACCAGCTGGTATTTTAAGAACCTAAGAGATAATTAACCCACGACATATATAATTCAAATGAATTAGAAGGGACTTTCATCAGATTAAATATCAAAAAGAGGGTGGGGAAAGTTTCCTACACCGACTTATGATAAAAAAAATTTTGGGGAAGTTTCCTGCACTTTATTTAAAAATATTTTTTTCTATAAAAAATATTTTTATTACAACTATAATGCAACTTCCGAACAAATTTTATTGAATTAATTATACTTAATTTATTAATCAATTAGTCAATATCTCTTTTTAGATTCCAATTTTTTACATATTTCATCTGATATTTTTTTGTTTTTGTATGTTAACCATTATATTGTCCTCTCATTTTTAAAGTAATTCCAAGTAATTTATCCAATTGTTATTGAAATTTCAATTTATATGTTCTTTCAATACTTATAAAAAGTTAGACTAAATTTTTTGGATGGGGTGTACAATTCTGGAATTTTTTGAAATTCCAGCACCATTCTGGAATTCCAGATTCAGTAATTCTGGAATTTATATATATCCATATAATAAAATTTATTTAAATAATATATAGCATTATAAACTATTTCAATATTATTTATTCAAGATTCTCAATTGACTGATTAAATTCAAAATAAAGTGCTTAATATTTTTTGCTATATAGATTATCAATTTTTATTGAAAAATAATATAATAAATACTCTATCAAATGCTAAATTCTGACAATTTTTAGGTTATCTGCTTTTAAAGTAAATTAAATAAATACACGAATCATTTATTCATACAGGCGAAGAAGTCTTTTATAAACGGCAATCGTTCATACTGAGGTTGCATTTTAATCAAACGGATCCACTAACTTTCATAAAGAAAATCCCCGCAGTTCTCGTCTCCTACCCTTGTACAATAGATCATACTTGTAAAAGTTTTAAGCTCCTTCCACAGAGATTCGATTGAATTTGAGTTAAAATATTTAAAAAATATATATATATATTAACATTATAACTGAGTATTAAGACGGAGTGTATTGCCCAGTCTTAAACATTAGTTATTATAAAAATCCTAGATTTTATTAAACTCAAAGGTTTACTCCAATGAAAAATTTATGTAACATTTTATAACTATTTCTTATAACAATTCTAAATTAATTCATATTTTGAAATGTATATGTTTCTTGTGTAAGATCTGTATATTCTACCATTAAACTTTGTCATAAACCTTAAATCCATCATGGTGAACTGTACTATTTGAGTCATTTAGCTTAAATTATAAAACAAAATAATTTTTAAACAAAATAATACATATTTATTTATCAATGTCACATGATGCTTCTATAAGGGTTTCAATGATATCATGAGTTCGGTTAGGTACTATGTATAGTTTTGTCTTCGTCTTATCGTTCTTTTAAATGAGACCAAATATCCAAATCTACCTTTGGTGAATATGATATTTTAAACATTATCATTAATTAATAATTGGTATTATAGTGAGGTCTTTTGCTTATTGCCCCGAAAAGTGCGACCAGAGAGATTCGTCGCACTCTATTTATTTTAATTTAAATAATTTTAATATTAATATTAAACAATTAATATTGAACAATTATAATTATATTTATATTCTATCTCTCCTTCAAGGGTATACGAGTCCTGGTATATTCTCATATATTTGCTAACTTTACAAACATTATGATTATCTTAATAAGATTGTATTAAATAATTATACGCCTCACCTTATAATATCTTTAGAGCTGTACTTTGGCATATTCTAACATCATAGTCTGTATAGAGCTAAAATAATATTTTAGTTTTATAATTTATAAAGATCTCAATTATGTTAATATGGATATTTTCCAATTGATAAGTATTAAAATATCTAAAAAAAATGTTTTATTAATTTATTAATTATAGTGATAAAATAGTAATGTAATAAGAAATTTTAATTTTATAGCTTATTTATCAGTTATGTAGTATTGACGCCGTGTATGTACATCTGAAATATGATCCGAGAGAAAACAAAGTTTTTATAATAACATTTATCATTTTATGAAAATATAAAAACGCATATGGTTGTATTCTTCGGACAGTAAACCGTTAGACAACTCTTAAGATGCAATTTCTTCATGCATTGTTTAATTTATATTATATTATGTAAATAAAATAAAACATTTTATAATTATGATTAAAATTATATATAGCAATTTTATAGTCAAAAATTTTTAATTATTATATAATTCAATTAAAATTGTTTTTTAATTAGATTTTTTTAAAATTAGAATTAAAATTTTTGTAAAACTAAAACATTGCTTATTTGTGCATTTTACGACAAATCCATCAGAATAACTATTGTCTTTGAATATTCTAAGATTTTACAAACAACGATCACATGCAAATAAAATTTGAATTAAAAATTTAAATTTTTTCTATTATTTATTATTCAAACGGTATTTGTTAGAATTTCGTATCGATGAGAAGTTACATTACACTCTTAGGGTCGTTTAGTTATTCTTCCATATATAAGTAAATTAATTACTATAGTATAATGTTATTATTAACAGCTATATTTCCTATTATTCATTACTAATTATTAAACCGACAAATTTTAAAAAAATTGCATCTAAGGAGAATTATTCAAAAAATTAAAGAAAAAACAATAACATAGGTAATAATAGATATAACTGAATGTATTATGTTATAATTTAAATTTTATAAAATATTAGTGCATATTGCTAATTCATTTATATAATCTAACAAAACTTATTCTTAAAATTAATTTAGATACATGAATTTTTGAATTTTTATATTGGCTCTAGTAAATTTATAAGATTATATAAATATATATAAAATGATTTTGAATTAATAATAAATTATTTATCAAGGGTTTTTTTTTGAATATATAATTTATTACATTTCAAAGAACATTATATTTATTTACTATTATATATGAATTCTTTTTAAGGGAAAATTATTTGAAAAATAAAAATATTTTGAATAAATAATCTGGATTATTCCTAAGATCAGGTGTTCCGTGTATAGATCTGGAATTCCAGATTCATTGGATCTGGTGTTCCAGAATGGTGCTGGAATTTCAAAAAATTCCAGAATTGTACACCCCATCCAATTTTTTGAACTACTTAAATTATGTATATAAATCCTATTAATATTAGTGAGTCATAAAAATTTTTAATTTTATGGTTTATATTAAGTTTTACATAAAATATAAAAAAAGTGCAGGAAACTTCCTCGAGTGCAGGAAACTTTCCCCCCCCCCTCAAAAAGTGTCCTTTCAGTCTTAATTTTAATAAGCGAAAGAACATAAATACTTCGAATGTAACTTATTTTTTGGAGAAATTTCTAAACAGATGCTAGAAAAATGAGAATGTTAGTGTTGAAATAAAGAATATTATGAAAAAAAATTAAATATTTTAAACAAACTAGGCTCTTCATATAAGGCAAATAATTTTTATATATATATCATTCGAATCTTATTAAAATTTGTCCATAAAATCAACATAGTTAAAATTATGATATTCATCATCTAGCTATTAGCTATAAAGTGCCCATATCAGCGCTCACGAAGCGTTATCACATAAGTTATATGAAAGTAAAATTAATTTTCAAAGAGTATGAAGATTAAAATAAGTCTCATAAAAGAATTTAAAGAAAATAGTATAGCAAATTTAACTACGATGTTTGATTGATGAAAGAATTGTAAGTGAAGATAGATAGCTGAGTTGGTAAAATGGCCACAAAGAGAGATAGAGTCTCATTTGGGTATTTCAATATCACTACCTTTGAGGAGTATATGAAGGATAATAAGAAACTGAATTATAAAAAACAGATTTTATTTTCTAAACAATAGGGTTAATATGATGAAGTCAAAAATTGAGAGATAAAAGCTTCATATATTTTTTCTATAAAATATTACAGATAATAGGTAATAATTAATATTAATAAAAGTTTAATCCGGTTTAGCTAAAACCAGACTAAAAGATGGTCTAAGAAAGGTCTGCTAAATCACACTATTAGATTTAATGATATATGCATTATTGCTGGTCTTAGAAGTAATAATAATGCTTATTTATCAGAAAATTTAGGTAGAACTCACATCAAAACAGCTCTATATTTTACTCTGAACCTAGTGGCTAGACTGTGTAAGGATGACGAGCAATGAAGAAAAAAGCCATAATATTATGATTGAAAATGCTTCCTACCAAAGAAATGGATGATTACTGATTAATCTCTAAGAGCATTAGATTCTGCTATGTTCAAGGCCCTTATAAAATTAGGTAAGATCTAATCGAGCTTATTTTTGCTTATGTGAAAAGAAAAATTTATAATAAAGTGTCAAAGATGCTTTTGGAAAGCAAATAAGATCATAACAAAGGAAGTTTGAAAGATTTAATTTAAAGAATTATTTATAGTATAATTATGCTAAGCTATATTTAAGATGGAAGGTAAACTAGGTATCTTCTTGCTTTCACAAAATATGTTATTAGAACTCTTGATGACAATGCATTGAAAGATGCATGAAATCGCACTTATAAAATTACAAGAAACACAGTGCATTAATCATAAAAGCTGTTAAAATTATAGGAAACTTATCTAATTAACTTATCAAAAAAAGTTCTAGACTCCTTCTTCTTTTTTAAATTGAGTAATATAAAATAATATAATCCTCACATAAGGTTGATTTTACTGATATTTTGTTTTGGAAATGATTCTTGGTGCTTGTCACAAAGTCATCCATCATTGTGAATTTTATTGAGTTTAATTTTTATCAATATAGAAATTAAAATAGTGCTAAGGAGTACATTAAAACAATATGACTTTAATCAGTTGCGTAGGAGTCCTAAATTAAAAATCTTTAAGGCAAAATTAACGAAATAGTTATAAGAATTACTTTGATAATTAAATACAATCAGATTTTTCAAATCCTATGAAAATGATAGCCACAATGAAATTCCATCTCCTACTTGTGAAAAAATATGAATTCATGGAAATTATTTGAATTGCCAAAATACTTATGAGTGATTTTCATAATAAGAGCTCATATATAAATAAAGTAATGATGCTTGTATAAGCTATATATGAAATTATAACTTTAGAAAAGTCTATTAGGAATTTAGATTTTTAGAGTATATTGACAACTTTCATTGAACTTAAATCCCAAAGAAAAATATATAAATTCAATACTACTAAAACCTCACAGCTATGAGGTTTCATATGAATTCATAATTTTATTGTAAACTTATTTTAATAAAGACATTTTTTATTGAAAATTTTATTGTTATTTTTAATAAAAAATCTGTACTTTAGAATAATAATTTACAAAAGGCTATCTAATTCTTTTTATTCTTTTGATAAAACAATTTGAAATATATATATTTACTGTAAATCACTAAAAATTTCAAACCATTTATTATTTAAATTATTTATAATTTGAGGTTAAAATCAACCATAGAATTTCGTTTAATCTTATTTAATACATATATTATATCATGATTTATATAAAGAAAGTAGAAAAAGATCGATTAATAATTATTATGTTTAAACCTAATTAACTATAAAAATAAACTCAAGATAAAAGTCTATTAATTTAAATTTATTCTACTAACTTATTTAAGGATAAGAAAGGAATAAAAAGTAAGTATAACAATATAATAAATATTTCTATTACTTTCAATAATTCATATACTCTCACATATAAATTAAAAATTAACTAAGCATTTGCTCTATATTTTCACCTACCTTTAAATAATGAAAAAGTCTTCAATTTTATAATAAAATAAATCAATGAAATCAATAATTAAACTTGCACTTTCTTTTATAGAACTATAATGAGTAAGATAAAAAATAAATTAATAATAACAGCTGGAGATCACAATTTGGTCCTTTATAGCAGAGTTTTTTAGACGTGTATTTACTGTATTAACTAGAGAGCTTAGGACAATTATATTTGTGAGGAGAGAAATCAAGCAGTATATTATCGGATGTCACTACAAAGTCTTATAAGTAAATGAGATTCATTAAAACCTTTTAGCTTGAATTGAAAAGAGATATGTTAGATTCACAGAGAAGGTGGTAAGAACTAGAAAAGTGGACTATAAGGACTAAAACCATATAAAAACCAAAAGCTATATAATAAGATCAGACAATATTAATTAACAGAGAATTTAATAACGATATTGATGAATAGAATTAAGTTAATATTAAAGATTAAAAGTTAGCATATTGAAATTTGACAATTCAATAATTTATGGAACAGAGCGAAATCTAACTAACAAACAGCATTTGTAATAATGACAATCACCGCAATAATTGACTTTATTAAACAGTTTTGATTTAAAAACAAGTAAAAGATCACTTAATTAACAATTCAAGAATTATAAGTTAATCATAAAAAGCCAAAAGGTTTAATAACACAGGACACTAAATTAGATTAAAAAAAGATTTTAAGTTGTACAACTATATTTAAAAGTCAGTAAAGCAAGAAATTTAATAATAAAATTAAAATAAAATTAAAGAAATTTAATTGAAGTACGAAATGACTTATCAACTTGCAAAACTTAATAAACAAATTTAATTGAAAAAAAAACTATTCTATTATTAATTTGAACTTTTAAAAATTATTACAAATCTTTCAATGTCAATGAAAAACTTATCATAAACCAAAATAAATTAAATTTAAAAATAAAAAACAGTATCATAGTTGACTTCATATAACTTAATAAGAAAGAAATAGATAAAATGAACTTAAAAAAACATTCATTAGCAATTTGTAGCATCAATAAATGAAAAAGTAAAATAAATTTCAATTATAAAAAATTTCAACATTAAGACCCCCAATAAAAATTATCTTAAATATTTTTGAGAAGAATGCAATTAAAATTATAAGGCATTTATCCTATGACAATTGAGAGGCAAAATATTTGGAGCCTTAGACTGTCACTATTCTTGGGGAATTATTTAATTTCTCAACTAAAGATGGCAAAATCTTTTTTAATTATCATTCTTAAAGTTTCAAATCATTTAATCTAGAGATATAATATCTTTAAGACAACGGCTACTTATTCATGTAGATGTGGCTTAAAAACATATTGAGTCAACTGCATTTATGTTTTGTGAAAATGAATAGGTAAAATTTTATTAATAATTATTTTTAATTTATTATAAGATATTAGTATCAGTCTATAGGTTAAAGAAGGAAAAATATCAGAATGCAAGAATAGAATCATTAGGTTTTAAGTTAATTAAAGTTAAACGGCTATATATATTCAAGTTAAATCTATGATTATAATATAGTAATTAAAACACTCAAAATTAAAATTATTAAAATTAATTAAATATATATATCATGCATCCTTATCCTTGAATATTTTTGAAAAATTTATAGTTTTTTTAGTTTTTTTTATTTTTTATTTGATATTTAACTTTAATCTTACTTTATCTCTAATTTTTTAAATGCATCATGCTATTTTCCTTTAGGAATATATATGGTGGCTGTTTGACATTTTTGAATGATATTAATGAAACCTTTCTATTTAGTATAGATACTTAGATCTTTGTTCTATATCCATGTTGAAATCTATTAGTTCTATTTGGAATATGATAATTAATTTTGAGTCGCCAGACAATTTAAAGAAATTATTGTCCGCCAGACAATGTTTTTGAAAGATTTCCCGATGATCTTTTAAAGAGATAGATGAATTAAAGCATGTTTTATTGCATTAAAATTGAGAAATAAATGAAATAAATATTGTAAATTTAAATTAAATAAAAAATGGAAGCCATATCTTGTTCTTCTCGAGCATGGCTGCTGTTAACTTGAGTCCTTATGAATGGGCTTTCACTTAAATCGTATAAAAAAATTATTTAGTTGCACAAAGAGGACCGCCTCTTGAGGGAATATAGTCCTTTACAGTAATTGATATTATCGAATAAACATGAGGTAAAAACTCAGAGAAACCAAGTTAATTAAAAATATAATTAAACTTTATTGCCAAACGAATATTATTTTGAAGTGTTTGCAAGAGAAAGCAATTCATGTGAAACATTTGCTTAATAGGAAATGAACTCAACTCAAGATTGAAATATTAATTAATTTAGCTTAAATTATTTATTTTATTCAAAAATTTTACCTTATTAGATAGATCTTGCTAAATAATAAATATGCTTTAAAAATTATTTAATTAGCATTAAAAATCATAAAATATATATCTTAATATCAATTTAATGGTAAAATTAAAATTATACTGAAAATAAGAAGTAAATATAAATAAAATGTAACAAATTATTGAAGTAAAACAACATTAAGGATAAGAAAATTAATTTAAATTAATAAAAAATAAATTAAATTTGTGGAAGGTAAAATATCCAATTAAAACAATGTTAGAATCATTCGATATAGAATTAAAATTAACTGGACTTTAGTATAAAAGGTACATTTTTTATATAAATAAAGGAATATATCTCAACATTAATTAAAGGCAAAAAAAAAGTCGATTAATTTTAAACTCAAGATATTGAATTTCGTTTTTACAATTTAAAATTTTTTGACTTTGAAGCATCATAGAACTAACAATTCTATATATTAAAATTGCAATTTCAAATAAACATTAATTAATTACCATATCAAGCTTATATTGATTTCAGTTATTTAATCATTTTTTTTAGAAATATTTGACTTTGCTTAGCATATTAGAATCTCTTTAAATATTGAATAAACTTTTAAGTTAACAGTTAACTCCCAATAAGGTTGGAATTTAAAATAATTTGCGATAATAAGCTCTATCAAGGCCAATCATATATGGTCACACGGAATTCGAAACCTTGAAGACACTCGTCTTTTACGAGATATTTTCTGGGTCTGACTACTTCTCAAAATACGTCAAGCAAAGGTATAGGGTGACTAAGAAAATTATAGACTGATCATTATTATCTTATTCCATATTAACTTAATGATATCATTATCTCTGAAACTGGAGTTATAAGTGATCAAAGATAATATATATATATGCGTTGACACACTTTATGATTCTCATTTAAACTTCATTTTATTAGTTTAAAATGATCTACAGAAAAAACTCTAATAGAATACAAAAACAATAAGTTTTTTTATCTTTTATAGTTAGAGGGCAGTTCAGAAAGAATGATTGAATTATATTTTTCGTATAAAAAATTCCTTTATAAAAGAATGAATTGCTCAGGGAGATAAGTAAAGATTTACAAGGTAATTAGTAAATGAAAGTCTGCGCTCATGATGGCATTGTGATAATGTGCATAGTAACATCCATGAAGACAAATCGATTTGAGACATAATTCCTGATAAAACATTTTTTAAATAATCGAAATTGATTTAATTTTCACATTTCCAAATTAATTTTATTGCTTACTTAATGTAATAAACTTATTGCCTTTATTAAAAATATTTATAATTTCATATATTTTCTAAATTCAAATGTATTCCAACAAGTTAAATATGAAAATTATTAAATAATATTTTTATGAGTTGAATTTTGTTTGCTAAAAAATTAATTAATTTAATATGTAATGCATAATGAAAGTAAATGAAAATTATTCAGGGTATTCACTTAACAATGATAAATATAATATAATGATAATTTAATTGCTATTATATTAAAAACTCCTGTGATAAATAAAATTTCCAATTATAATTTAAGAACAACTTTAATTTGATAGTAAATATTGACTGATTAAATAAGGATACTTTTGATCAATTATTCATGATCCATTCGATAAATTATCTGTTCTTGTTTGCCTATATCGTCACAAGACTTTCATATACAGGGAAATTTGAAGTCTTTATGATACAACCTTACCATCTTAATGTTCGTTTGAAGTGTTTTTTTTAATGTAGAAGCGAAGTATGCAGAAACGTTGGTTGATAGTTGATTTACTTTCATACAGAATATTCTAATTTTGACTTTGCAACAGTAAATGATTCAAAAAATATTTTGGCAATTGAGAAGAAATATAATATTTAAAATTACTCAAATTCCCTATTTGTCAAAAAAAACAAATAAGGGCCTAAATTTATTTCTGAAAATTGATTATAATATATCTTCAATTTTTTTAAACTTACTTTTATTGACTTTTGATAAAAAATTGAAAAGTTAGTCTAAGAATCTTAGAGTTAATTAATTAAATTTAGATACATTTCATTTTCAGCAAAATTACTTTAAAGAATTAATGATAATAATAGAACAATCAGTGCCTTAATAAAACTTTTTGATACCAATTTTGTTTTTATTTTAAATGATATATTTTTACTCAATAAAATTAAAAATAACTTATCATATAACACAAGTTAATTGTATTTTTAAAATAATATCATATTAAATGTTAACGAATCCTCGTTGCTCATAAGTATAATTTAACTTTTAAAATAATCATAAAGACTCATATTATGAAAAATAAGAATTATTTTGAGTTATTTAAAAGTTTTTAATATTGTGTAATTCAATATAATTCTAACATATATTATTTAATACATATCTGGATGAACAAAGTGTGACTCATACTAATGGAAGGAAATCAAAAAGAAATAAAAATTGTATTAAAAGATTAACGAAATTTAAACAACCACGCAATCAGTAATAAGATAATGATGGCATACATAAAGTTACTGATCAAATACAAATACCTAAAAAATGTAGCATTGTTATAAAAATTAAGGAGATTTAAAATGTAAACTAAAGGACATAGCCTATATAACATTGATGGAGATCACAAACTTAATTTTGATGAATTTTATACACCTATAGAAAACTAACTTCAAAGAAATATTAAGAGATCTGTTCAGAAGTACATGAAGAAAAAAACAATATATGAAAATAGACTAATTTATTAGACCAAAATGAGCGAGTGAAGATAATACAGAACCGAAGTGAATTATAGATGAGAAAGCTTAATTTTTATTAAAGAATGTTATGAGCATTATAGTGGAGATATGTTAAGCGAATATAATGATTAATTACTGCTTGAATAACTATTGTGGCGTCCACATGGTCATAGTAAATTAGAATCAAATTAAGGCATGCGAACTTATAAATTCAGCTGGAGACCCTCCGATATTCTTAAAGTTTATAATAATAGAGAGTAGATTATTTGAGTTGGTAAGTCGCTTATGAATAGAGATCAATAACAGTATGATATGATAAGAAAAAAGTATAAGATAACAAGAAAGAAATTATCAAAAACTATCGGTCAAATAAAAAAATCACTAAAGGTGGCATGTCTAAATAAGAAAAAATTCTGATGTGAAGAAACTAAAAAAATAATGATTATTTTAATATTTATTTAAAGAGAATTAAAAAGATATAGTTATAAAATATAAGAAGAAATCAGGTAACGCTTCTTTAAGTTATAATTGCATAATATTCGTTTTAAATTTACTTAATCTTTAAGTATTATATAAATTTTATATATTACTAACTACTATGAGGGCATATTAAGAAAATAGATCTTGTAGCTCATTAAGTTATCAGAAATGAATCTTATTTTGAGGAAGCTAAGTACAGCAAATTGAATCTTATATTTTTAATTTCTGCAGAATTTATTGCAACACAATTGCTAATGAAATATTAACTAACCACTTTTAATTAAAAAAATTCTTGAAATTAAAAAATTAGACTATTTCCATGTTTATGTATTAAATATAATTTTAGTATATTTAATTATGATTAAATCTTCAAATATTTTGGTACTAAAAACACTTAGATCGTTCATGCATGAACCTGATTTTCGTCATTTTATTAAGAAACCTAGATTTAAATTCTTTGAACAGTAATCTTTATTAAGTGGATTAGCTTAATTCCAGGTTAACTCATGAGTTTCCGTGACTTTCTACCGATGATATGAAAACAATAAAACTAAGTGTTTAACATAATTGTTCATCAAATCCCATAATTAAACCCTAAATGACTTTATCTGTGCGCGTAGTGAAGATACAACAAAACTGATTTCATATTCGTGTTCAGCGAAGTCTAATTGACTCGATTCATTATCTTCGGGAATTTTTTGAAAAAATAAATTTGAAATTGAATTTTAAAAGGTTGCAGTCTTGCACAAATTTTCAGAAAATCCAAAATTGGCAAATGACCCCTACATAACTCTTGAAAATGACTATATATCTTGTGTTCCGGTGTTACACTCTTGATCAAAAGCCCTAATTTAGTGAATTTGCTTAATTCCAGTTCATCTCATAAATTTCCGTGACCCTTTGTTGCTCACTTGAAAACCCTAAAATTGGAATTTTAACATACTTGTTCATCAATACCAACAATTAAACTTTAAATATCTATAACTTTACATGCTTTTAAGAAATGACAAAATGGATTTCATATTCGAGCTCAGCGGGAGATTTTAGGACATATTATCATTCAAAAACCCTTATTATATTTTTTATATTTTGAATTGTGTTGATTAATAAATATCTTCACAAAATTATATAATATATTTATCTAACTGCCTTTAACTATAAACTTTTATTGATCTAATTTGATTTGTTTCACTTACCCCCAGATCTTTGAACAGATAGTATGTTTATTCTTTTATTTTGTTATTACTTAGATTTCTTAGGCTGGCATTTGATCTGTTTAGCAATAAAATTACTTTCAATTAATCGGGGATTATAAAAAGATTAAACTGCTTGAATATTTGAAACCATATTTTAGACAATTTGCCAAACTAAAAATACATCAATACTTTGATTATTACAACAGGAATGAATTTGAAATTATGATATTATTTTAAGTTTCATAATAAATATAATTATAATAATCACATGAATTATAAGTTTTGTTAGTGAAGGTCACACTATTGTTGGAACATACAAAGCCACTGATGCTTTTTAATGACCATGCACTGATCAAGCTAGTAATGATGATTAAAATGATGGTAAATAGTCTTTCCTCTATTCCATTCTCTTAGCATGTACTCTTGCTTTCTAGGAGAATCTACCACAAGTAATCAATGAATGCTAGCCAAAAATGGAGATACATAGAGATACTCTTGTATTTAGCATAACTTAGAGTTTGAATTATTTGGGCAAGAAATCATTAATGACTGTTAAAAATAAACTTAAGTCAGATTAATTATATCAAAGTTTTCACATTAAAAGTTCTTTGCTTTTTAGTTTCAGATTGATACTATATATATTGAACTATGTTTTTTGAATTTAAAGCAACCAAAAATAAAAATCCAATATTTAATTATTTTTATTTTTATATTAATAATAATAGAAATAATTATTTAACAGATAGGTCTAAATGTTCAATGAGTTTATAATTAATGTTAAAAGTAAAGTTCTCTTGGTTTATTATTATCAGCCCCACGACTAGCTGTTATAAACCGACTTTGAACATCTTATATTATCAAAACAAATGTTTTCCTTAACAGTATAAACCATATTGTTCATCTTCACCTCTGCGAGTGCTTGTCTTATATTTCTTCCTTAATTATTGAAGGTATTGTAAACCACTTGCCACTTATAGCTGATATGTTCTATGAAAAACACATTTGAAAAATAATTTCTTAAATTTTTCAAATCCATGTCTCAATTGATAGCTAACTTCAATCAAATTACCTTCCATATGTTCATTATGTTGCTGTTTAGGAAGATACATAATAATATAATGTCTTAATCTGCTCATCCGTTTTCAAATTTAGATCTTACAAGGAATATTATCAGTCTGTATATTTCAAAGTTCATGATAGGATGTTTCCTTGTAATCCGTATCATTTGAATACAGATTAGACGCTGGCTTTTCCGCACTTTTCTATCAGAATTGCACTTTTCTTTTTATTGCATCTAGCTAAGTATATTTTGTGGGTTCGAGTTAAATTACTATCGAAAATTTATTGTGTTAAATAGTTTGGTGATATAATCAGAATATATCCTGAAAGGGTTGTACATAAGGAAATTAAGACTCACTCACGACGCTTAGTTCTTTGTGATCCTATGTGACAAAAACTGTGTGATTGTGAAGAGGACAAACCTTAAGAAACTAACCATCCATATGGGTAACAAATCCTGGAAGCTAAAAACTAAAACCCAGTCTCCAATAAAGGACACCAGTGGTACGTATAAAGCTAAGAAAGAGCACTAATGATTTATGATTTATAATATGTAAACTTTAAATTAATAATTATTATAATTACACTCAAACATAAACTTAATGTACTAATCAAAAATGGATATCTGTAAAAATAGGTTTCATCTTCCTCATCATCTTCATCGTAATCATTTTGCATTTGATTGAATTCATCCAAGTCTGCTATCTCTGTCACTCAGCGAAGTATCAGTCCAGCTGCACCTGTTGTCTAACCAGGTAGGACCACTATAAAAAAATTAAAGATATGTTTTTTTTAACTTATATTTTATGTGAGTGGTCCATCTCCACCTGACTCTGAACTTTAAGAATTTATGATTTATTTTAAGAAAAATAGTAGATTATAAAAATTTGATTAAGATTAAAATGAATACTTTTAATGACGATGATGGAGGAGCAGTTTCAATCACACAAATGTAAGTTACAAAAAAACATATCTAAAAATTTTATTTTTTAGAGGTTCAGCCCGGTAAGAGTTGTGGTAGGTCTAAGCTGACACTTCAGTTGCGAAGGTCAAGGACTAAGTAAAAGTGGTTCTGATAAGATATCTTTGATGCATACGAGAGTGAATGGAGAGATGATAAAGCTGTATAACTAATCCTTTTTCCATTTTGAATAAAAAGTATATTAAGTTTTATTAATCAAATTGTTATAATCATCTATTTTTAATTTAATTTATCATAATTCTTATTACTATATTAAGTTTTTTAATTAATTAATATATTACTTATTATAAATCATAATTATATTATCTGGTTGGTTTAATTTCCAGTATAAATTTCTGTACAGCATCAAATAATAATAATAATAATAAATAGTTTTGAAAAGATTGATATCGTCTTATTTGAAAGTTAAAGATTATAATTTTTTATAGGTTAAATCGCTTTATTATATTTTCCACTTTTCCCTGCATATTATACTAGTATTTACAGAATCATTAAGTGTCCTAGTATAACCTCCATGCCATTAAAGGTTTGAAAGAGTTTTGTTTAGTATAAAACTAAAAGAATTAGGCTTATGTATAATGAAATGAGACTAACGCTGGTTGTGTTTTCCTTCAGTATATCTAATGAATTAGAATGATAAGATGATTGCTAATCAAAACCCCAAAACCCTTTCAGTAGTTTGATTGAGTTTTTGATTGATACAAGTAGACTATTAGTGCATACTTTATTAGGGTTTTATTAGGGCTTATGTAGGGGTTTAATTTTTAAATATTAGTAATTTAAGTAGGTATTGCAAGCGAGTTTTTAAAATATTTCACCCAAACATAAGCTTAGAGTCATGTGCCAGTTCTCTGAATTTAATCTTTCTAAGTTGATGTTTGATTGATTATATTGTTAATTAATATTCTTAGCTTGGCTTGATAATAGTTTATTGAGTATGCTAGTTCTCTTAGGCCTCCATTTATCTTTTGTTTATCTAAATATTGCTTGATTCTTTACTTAGAATCTTTCTCACTCCTGCAGCTAAAGTAATCGTTTCTTGGCATGTCGCTCTCTATTATTATTATTAATGCTAGAGCCCAGATATCCCATTAAAGTGTCTCCGTCTCTCCAATCTTCTCTTTCTAGGAAATAACCTGGAGTGCAGTATACATTTCCTAATGCAGATTCTTGCACTCTTTGAGCTCTGTTGAAACCAATAATTTATACTCTAAGAGGTTGAAAGTTTATCATGATGTTCTCTGGCTTGAAGTCTCTATGGACATATCCAAGCTTATTATGCTCTTAAATACCCTCAACTATCTACTGCACGATCTAGCCAATTAGTCTTTGGTATCTGTTATCAGTTAAAAATTCTCTGTAGGTCATTTCGAGGTGAGGAAGTATAAATGCTACATGATCTTTACCAAGTAATATGCCATCTAATTATATAATATGCTTGCACTCTCTAAACTTTGCTTATTAAAGAGCATAATACTCATTCGCAAATTCCAATTAGAACTTATCATCAAGCAAGGAAGTAATTTAATTGAAAGGATATATTTTATAGGCATATTAGTCATCAGTGATGACTCTCTTCTCTACTTTATCCTCATGGGTGAAGTAGCTTTCAAGGCAAAAATAGATGTCAATAATTTTTAATATCAAAATCTTTATCGCCTCAATTTTTACCATGATTTTATTAATCTCAGAGACAGGAAAGTTCTTGACAGCTTTCTTCATTTTGCTTAACTCTGTACCACAACTCTATGAGACTCCACTGGATTTCTTGATCTTCTCTTTTAGAGGAATCTATTCCCTGTAGGTTTATGAATAAAGACAAAACTTTAATTGTGCTTTTTCTTTAAGTGCACTTTGAGGTCTCTAGTATGAGAATATGGCTTCTCACAGAACTCACAGACATACTTCCCATCTTTCTTTTAATGCTTGAGATATAACCTTGGCATATCGTTGTGTATATCTCTCAAGTGTCTCTTATAAGTTGACTTGTAAGGGAAAACTTTATTGCATTCTTTGCATTAATAGTCAACTTTGGCTGGTATTTATTAATGCTCTATGGCGGGTTGTTTAACCTCCTTCTCAATTTGCACAGCTTCTTTGATAACCTCCTACTTAACTTATATTTCAATCTCAAAGGTTGTCTCGTCAAAAGTGTCATAAGTAGCCTCCCATTAAGTGCAAACGTCTGTAGCCTCAGCTTTTTTAGGTTGCTGGAATTATTACTTTTATTGACTTTAACCAAGTAATGCCGCTCTTTTCAAAATGTTACCGCTCATTTTAGATTGCTCATATATTTTATAAGAATAATAATAAAATATACCTAGAAATACTATAATAGTTTAGTATTATACACTCTGGTAAATACTTTGCTCAGAGGTAAGTAAATGATATAACCCGAAAAGGCTGGAAGTTGACAATTTTTATGAGTGTATTTTACATTTTACTAAATTAAAAAGCTCTTAACGAAGTTTTGTTTCTATAGGAGGTCCTCCAAATCAAGTTTGAACTTAATTTGGAGGTAAAGTTATTAAACATTTTTAAATTTAATATGCTCCTAATTAAGTTTTACCCTTAAAATTTAACTACTAATAAAGTTTGAACTTAATTTGGAGGACCTCCTAAAATAATTAAACATTATTGGGAGCAATTTAATGGAGATTGTTTGATGAAAATGGAAATCAATCTGTGAAACTTGGAGCAAGTTTTTGAATGCTTCTCCGCTTATCTTTTCAAGGCTGACCTCCAGTAGGTCCTCCTTATTTAGTAGTAAGATTTTAAAAATATTATAATGAATATTCATAATAAGTTTCATTAACATTTCAAGAAAAAGGAAGCAAGATGGAGTCTATGATGATGCTATGAAGAGAATTTAATCTCAAGATTTAATAGGAAAATTTTGAAGTAAAGAGGACCTTTATAGATACTTAGTATAGCAAGGCAAGATCTAAACTAACATTAATATATTTATTATAAGTGGATTGTTCTTGCCTTCTTACGAGGGAACTAAAATCTTGCCTTACTTACTGAGTGAAGAGGAAAAAGCTTTTAAGTCTAATGAAATTATGATGATAGAGATACCTAACTACCCTGAAATATCAGTGACAAACCTATATGACTATGCTATGAGTGATACAGACGTAGCTCTCTGCCTACTATCAAAGCTACAGATCTCTAATAAGTTGCCAGAGAGAAACTTCTTCTTTGTTGCTCTTGCAACTCTGAAGCCTGAGTACTTAAATGAAGTTATTTAAGAAGCTCATAAGAAACGCTACAGTATCTCTCCTGAAGAAAAAGAGAAGCAAGGTATTAAAATAAGTGACACCTGGCTGTAGGAACTTCAAAAGCATCCTTTCATCTCAAGTAAGCTTAGTCTTCTAACTTTATAGAAAAACCTGGTACTGCTATATACTTGATGAAAGAGCGCAGCAAATTAAACAGAGAGAGAAAGTCTCAAGTATAGCATAAATTGAGTAAGAGACTCTTCAAAGATTTCTAAAAGCAAGACGAGATGAACATAGATGCAGAAGCTGGCACTAAGAGAAGAAACATGGCCCAGGCATGCCTTAAGAGGAAGAAAAGAAAGAGAAGCAAAATCCCTTTGCGGGCAAATTCAATATGTGAACT
This sequence comes from Oxytricha trifallax, assembly GCA_000711775.1. Taxonomy (NCBI): domain Eukaryota; phylum Ciliophora; class Spirotrichea; order Sporadotrichida; family Oxytrichidae; genus Oxytricha; species Oxytricha trifallax. The sequence goes on along the minus strand of ARYC01002772.1, from coordinate 1,021 downwards.
TATTCATTCGTTTATATCTAAAACTTATTTATATACACAAAATATCCCTTCTCTTGCGCACACTTTAGCTTTCTCATCACTGACTCTCTTAGCAGCACTCTTTATAAAATCGACTGTATCTATCTTTAAATCGATGCATCAGAATCAAAACCCCAAAACCCCTTAATGAGGTTTATAAGTGCTTTGATTTGTAGGGAATTTGTTAGGGGTTGGGGTTATTAATTAAATGCGGGACAAAAATAGCAAGCTTTTGGGGTCTATTTATGAAGAAGAGTATATAGATTTAGTGTTTAAACTGCGTTATGGATGTGATATGTATAGTGAATAAGTCAAACCAGTACTGAACTATAAGTCTATTGCAATGCTCTTAAAGCGTAGTCCATCAACTGTTCGCTCTCACTGCTTGAAAACTGTGTAATTAAAGCAACAATAGCTGAATTCTTAGCGTTAGAGGAAGTCAAAGTTTCTTTAGAAGCATATTGACTATCTTATTAATGAAAAAATTTTGAAGTATTGGGCTCACTTCTCTCTCGACTAACGAGCTATTATGTTTCACCGCCAGTTCCCTTAGTTGAAGATCTCTGCATAATCTGTTGCAAACATTTATAAGCGAAACGGTTTCTCTTACAAAGGTGTAAATCGTATCTAGAGGGTAATTGATTTCACTCTGCCATTTTACAACAACAACTTAAATTATATTTATAATTAAATTCAGAGAGCCTTATAGAATAATATTAAGTTTATTCATGCTGACGAGGCTGTGTTTACCTTCAACACTTTCATCTAGAAGTCTTGGTAAAAGAGGCATAGTAATATAGAAGTATATGACTAGAAAGTCAAGGTATAAACAAATGGCAATTCTTGGAGGTATTAGAAACTTATGTTATTAATCCTCGCTCTATTAAGACAGAGCAGTATATTAAGTTATTAGAGTAGTTGAGAGAGAAGTACCCTGAATAAGAGATTATACTGTTTGTTGATAATCTTTCAGTTCATAAGACAAAAGATACAAGGAAGAGTT
>ARYC01002771.1:0-18403 GCA_000711775.1 Oxytricha trifallax | reverse complement strand
CACCTCCTTCATGAAGAGTTTGGGGAACACACATACTCCAGACCATACCAGGAACAGGCACACAAGCTATGGACCTAATCTGAGACTCCAGAGCAACTACAGAAGGAGCAGCATCCACAACAATCATTCTGACTCTGAAGAAATGGAGTTTTACCCTGATAAGTCAAGGATGAACACCTCTTTCAGGTCGAACACTCCTATCAGCCAACACTTCAGCAGCTAGAAGAACCCCATCAAGTACAGACAATCTGATTGTGATCCTACTGAAGTCATGATGAGCTAAGGATACATCAAACCAATCACATCAAAGGTGGACGACGCAGATTGGGAAGCTGAAGAATTTTAACTCGTAGATGACTACAAAAATCTCTGCAAGGAAACTATCCCCCAAAACCTCACAGATGAGGATTTCAAAGAAGGAGCTCAGCTACTAGCTGAAGATTTCAGAAAGGACTTTGAATAAGACAAGACATTGTCAAGTTTCTATCTTCTCAAGTTCTACACAACAACGTTTGATGCTGGTCATGGAAACTCTACTGTCAACTTCTGCTATGCAAACAAGAGCCTGGTCAAGAAACAGAAAGCTGCTGTGCGATCATCATGCTTCTCTACTAATGCTCAAGACCAAATTTCTGTGTCTGAAGGATCACGATCAAGACTGGTCCCCAAGAAGAGAGTTCAACGGGCTGACGCAGAAGATCTTTTGGAGGAATACAATCACAAATAATAAAAGAGAGATTCTTCCAGAGTCAACGCCCCAAACCAAAATCTAAACGGCGTGGAGGAGGAAGAGTAAAACTAAGAAATGCTAGTAGATGAATAGGGAAACCCAATCGATCCTGACAGTGCCCTACATCATACCATCCCAATGAGAAAGGAGCTGGACTACAAGGCGAGAAGTGCAAATTCCAGTGCCAAGAAGGAACAGAGACCCAGAGAGAGAAATGCCTTTATGATCAGAAATGAAGACCATTACCTGTTCACTCGCTTATGGTGCGTGAAAGACCATTTTAAGGATTTGAGGAGCTCAGAGATCTTCTAACTCCCATACATGATTCAATAAGCCATCGATTGCTATAATTATGTTGCTGAGTACTTGGTAAAGGAACATTACGACTTCACTGGTTCTCCCTTTATTCTAAGCCCCCACTGTAGGCTTATGTTCTCCCCCTTCAAATACTTATGTAGTCCAGTATAAATTAAGTTTAGAGACTTCCAGTATAGAGACAATTACAATTCATTCAACCCAACAGTAAACTTCAGTTCTTTGGAAACTAGTCGAGCCCATTCAACACCCTATCTTGACTAAGTATGTACCTTGCAAACGTGCTATGCGACGGTCTAATCTACGTTGAGAGGAGATCCTTTTGTATGCTGCTTTGTGCCCTCTTCAAAGCTACCCTTCAAATTGTGGTGAACCATCTCTTCCTGAACCCCTTCAAATTCCCACTCCAAGAAGCCTCAGCTGGTTGGTCTTTGATCAATCCTCTAAAGCCTACGATGTTAAACTGATAGGTTCGACTGATTACACTAACGAACACTTCTATGAATTGGCAAGCTTTACCCAGCAGTTCGCAAATAACAAAGACTCCTTTTCAAAAATCCTTCAAGATGGGGGTTCCATCATTGTAGAGTTAATCTTCAGATAGCTGTATACTTTCATCCCTCTATCAATCTTTAGCGTCATTCGGGAAAACTCCAACCATGAATTGGTTATCAAAAACAGTTTCAACAAGAAGGCAATCACTATACCCAAAAGCTTTGAATCTAAAGATAGCCAACTGAAAGAGGCTTTCCAGATCTTAACAAAAGACTTTACTGATGATGGCTAGTTCTACACTGGAGTGAAGCAAGTGTTCGAGGTTCGCTTCTATTCCTGCTAAAGGTTGAAATTCCCCAAAGCCCCTTAGGCTAGTATTAAGACTTCCAATACAGAGCCAGAGAGTTCTTTGTCAGATACTTTTCTATGTAAGTTTCTTTTAAATTTAACTTTCTTAAAGGTACTGCTTTACAAGCTTTTAAAGGGCTGTCATCGACTTGCAAAGGGGTATTGGGTACCTTCAGAACCAAGTGAAAAGGTTGACCTATGAGTACGATCCAGCAAATAGAAATTATGACCATCTCCCCACTTCACTGCGTGAATATTATATGACTACCAGTGATTTCACCGAGTCATTTGATTACGTAGTCATGGCTATTAGGTCCATATGTTTATGACTTTGAACATCAAGTCGTTGATAAGTGCAGTAAGTTACAACATTTTAACCCTTATTTAGACTCGATCTTTTAATAATATGCAAAGGAGTGTCTACATTCAGATAGAGGATCTGTTTGTCCTTTAAGCTTGATAAACTGTATTTACTAAATGAATGGGCTCTATAATTTTGTTGTCAACGCCCCCAAAGAGTCTAATCTACATACAATGGGTAGAGAGGTGATAGATGGCCTAATTTAAATTACAAAGCTCGTGCATAGGACCATGACGGATTCTCTAAAGAGTAGAGAGAAGGAACTGTATGCATTTTACACCTCTACGTAAGTATTCTTCCCTGTCTGTGACCCTTCTTTAGATTCATGCAATAAAGCGATAAGGATTTCGAATTTAACCCAGACTCTCTTAACTGGGAGCTCCCCGAGGATCTTAAGATTGCAATAGGTATGGTTAAAAGTCTACCTGAGCATGTGAATACTGTACCTCCAAATAACTTCCTTTCAACTCAAAGGAGAACCATTGACTAAACAGTAGCTGAGCTCGCTATGACTTTGAGTCAAGCTGCAACCAGAAACTACTTGAATCTAACTGCCAGAGAGCAATCCCAAATTGAGCACTCACCATATCTTCTCTACTTTGAGGCCTTCAAGCACAGATTCTTCTTTATGTCTAGTGCAAAGCATGACCCTTCACAGTAAGTCTTATTGGTATTAACACTACTATAGTAAAGTCATTATCCAACAAGATTCGTACTATTTAAACATGGTTACTCACCAAATCAGGCAGCCCGATACTTGTGTAAAGATCCAAGGAATCACAATCTCCAACATTATCCAGCAAAACTAACCCCGTCATATTTAATATGATCAAGTGATGCAAGACAGAGAGGCAAGCTTCATGTTTGATCAAGAGAACAGGGAGAGTTACTTGAGGTAAAGGTAAGCTGAAAGAATGGTGTAGTCACTTGGTGACCCCTCACAAGCACAATTTGGTTACAATTACCCTCCAGCTTCAAGTAATGTTCCCAATTTCAATCAGCTGATAAACTAAACCCCTTACCCCCAACAATTGAACTACCAACAACAGTTTACATAACCAACTCCCAACCAGACTACCCAAAACCCCCTGCCTCAGCATCTAAGTCAAGCTTCTTATCACTAAACTATGAATTAATTCTAAAATGCTTAACAGCCCTACCAAAACCGAACCATGTCATACAGCCAAGGACCTGGAAATGTTACACCTCCCTGCAACAATCTCATAGACCCCAATAACATCTTTGCTTACCAAAATGCTGTTTAACAGAGATAGGAAAGCCAGAAGAGGAAGAATGGACGCTATAGATATGACCAGTCTAGCAAGTTCCAATAACCTATGAAGAGTGCTCATGATACCATCGAATTCTTCAAGGCGAAGGCAGCACAAGATAAGAAATTGGGAGCCCAGTAGCCAGCACAAGCTACTAATCAGCTGTAAATCTAAGTTGGAGACAGATCCCCCAGAAGTCAATCTGATTAAGGTAAGAGACTTAACCCCAACCAAAACCCCAGCATAGACTCACTGGAAGGCGAGTACTACAATCACAATTTCAAGGTTCTTTGGGAGATCAAGCATTGCAAAATAATCTCCAGAACATCCTCAGCAGCTAGGATTAGTAGCACTCCGATCAGGATTGGGTTGTACCTTCAAGCAATCCTCAGATGAGCAGCAATCAAATGCCTCAATTCTCCCAGCAGCACTACCAAGGTCTCAGCCAATCAGGAATGTGCTACATCGGAGGATAACAGCATCAGAATAACCTCTTTGGTGGAATGGGCATGAGTTCAAATTCATATCTCTAGAAGTAGTCCTTCAAGGATCATCCACCGATGCAACTCACCCAAGCCCAACCATTGGACCAGCAACCAAGCCTGCTAACAAGAAGGGAAACTCTAGTGGTAAACCTAATCCAATCGAAGTACGAAGCGACTCGGACGCTGAGAAGAGAAAGTCGAGAAAAGAATAAGAGGGAGCCACCAACAACTCTGCAAACAAACAAAAGCAGGCTGATCCTAGCAATAAAAGAGACTCTAAGTCAAAGTAGAAGAAGGGGAAGAAGGAGAAGAAGGCAGCAAGAGATTCAAATGCAAGCGAACTGGCATCCTCTGCCCTTGCAAAGACTGAGAAATAAAGAGTTGAAGACCAAGAAGAGGACATCGAGGAAGATGAGGACCTTTTGTGAGAGACCCAAGAGTCCAAGTTGAAGCAGTCAACATGCAGTAACGGCTCATACCTGATGGCCATGATCAATAGACTAAAGCTTAATTTATTTTAGATTTGTTAATTATTTTGTTCATTAATTTATTGTTCGTTTATATTTTTTGTCTTAACCCCCATTCAGAGTTAGTATAATGTCCATTAATAGCTTTCTATAATTCCCTTCTCATGCGCATCAACCCATTTGCTTCGCAGAGTGCGTTGAAATGTATGAATTCCCTTCACACTACAACAGTGCTTTATATTCTAATTCCCCACTTATTAATTATTAGTAAATTAAAAACCAGGACGCACTCATGGAACAGCTAAACTACAGAGACAAGCAGAACGAGCCACTCAGGCTGCAATTCGTCTACCAGCACAACACGCCCAACGCTTACTAGGTGCAAGTGTACAGGAAACGCAAGTATCTACAGCAAGTCGATGCTTTCGAGGTGGAGAACCATAAAGGCGACCTCTTCTGCAAGTGCGAGGAATTCAACATCAGTGTAAAGGCTGGAGCCGAGTTCAAGCTTACAGTAGCCTCCTCAAACAACGATCCAGTGAGAGTGCTTATCACTCCTGCAAACGGAGAGTCCTACATGCTTTCTAGCTGTGCTTGATCAGTAGGAGACATTGCAGCTGATGCTGGTGAGAGAGGAGGGGCACTTGAGAGCAGAGCCTTCAGATGATATAGAGTCTTTGATTTAATTAACGTTATTTAATACCTAATTCACTTCCCTAATTCACTCTCGATGTAACCCATCGAATATTAATTTCACACGCATATAAAACTTTAATTCACTGCCTCAATCGTCGTGATCTGCTGAGCTGATGTTGCTTCACTGCTGAAGCTATTAGCCGATTACTACTATGCGCTGGTGATTCCTGCCATTTCTGCAATGGGGAAATGGAGGAGTGTGATGGTTCTAGTAGTGTGGATGCTACAGTACTTACAACAACTTTCGACACTTGGCCATCGCACTCTGCGATTAGTGCTACATCCAGGCTACAATTGTAAGTTTACCCCTATATCATTAACAGCATACAGAAGACTTGGATCTGCGTTGCAGATGAAGCAGCTTGTGAGCTGCTTGCCATCCTTGCTTCACCTACTGTTCAGTTGGCATTCTGCTTACTTGGTAAGTATAGCAACTTGATCCTCACTCAAATCCTAGGTTTTCTTGTAGAGGATCGGAGATAGGCCAGCAACTGTGCGAAGCACTAATTGGCATGGTGAGTTTCTTCTGGAGGGAGGGCGGGCAGAGAAACGTGAAGTAGCACAAGTAAGTTGACATCATTCCTTAACTTGCACAGAGTGCCAGCCACAAGGGCTGAGGATGAGTGGGAGATAGAGCAGAATTACAGAGCCTGAGTGGAACTTTTCCACAAACCACAACTTACTTTTGGTTTAATTACAGGTAAGTCAAATCAATTATCAAAAACGAAAACATGTTTACAAAAATTTAGGGCCAAAGGGTTTTGGGTTTTGGGCTTGCACATGACGCTATCAGATTACATTGAAATTGGAGAGTGTAAGTTTTAAGAATTTATTATAGAATATAGGATAGAATAAAATCACTGAGCTCAGAGAGGCAACTATTTAAACTTCAGTAAAAGTCCTAAACTTTAATACTTACTTAATAATTGAATTTTCCTAAAATCAAACAAGAATCTTGATTATAGAAATCATTGAAGATTATTTTGAGATTTTCTAAAAATCAAACTATTTTAAGTTAATACTAAAACCAATTTAGGGAAGCTAGCCCTCGCTCAGCAATAAACTGAGTTCAGACCAGCTAGTATAAAAATATAAAGAGAAGACAGACAGAATCAACACCTAAAGTTGATTGATAATAAAAATATTATTCAAACTAATAACTAAGGTGGCCACCTATTTGAGTTTCTGAATCTGCTGAAGTTGCTGTTGATGCTAAAGTTGAAATGTTCAAAAAAAGTATTATTGAAGTTACTTACTTTGATGCTGAAGTTGAATCTAAAAATAAATTAAACAAGTTAATAATAATTATAAAAAAAGATTATTGGAAAAATACTTACTTTGATGCTAAAGTTGCTGAATCAAAGGATGCTGAATCTCACTGAATCTCATAAGTTCTGAATCTGCTCTCTGATTGAATTTCTCTGAATCTCTGAATCTGCTGAACCTAAATCCTATAAAAAAGTCCTAAAAATTTTAAGATCATGTTTCAGATCTGGGGTTATCACATCATGGGTGGGGTTAACATCATTGGTAGATTAATATTCAACGAGGCCTACCTAAGCCTCCCTTACCTTTGTTGTTATTGAGGATGCTGATGCTGCTACTGCTCCTGCTGCCCTCTGTTGTTGCTGCTGAATCTAAAAAAATGTTAAAAATAATAGATATTTTTTTTAAGATTATTGGAAAAATACTTACCTTTAAAATCATTGATGCTGCTGCCGATTCCATTGCTAAAGTTGTTGCTGCCCAAACTGCTCAATGCTACTGCTGTCCAATCAAAACCATACAAGAGGTGGCCACCAAACAAACACTAACATCAAACAACAAGAAAAATATTTATTACAATTAAATATTTAAGCTTGCTTAATCCCAAATTTTGGGAATTAGAACTTTCCAGAATTTCCCAAACTAATTTTTGGAAGTTCCCAAAATATTTGGGGTTTAAGTTGAGATTTGACATCATGCTATAAGATAGTTTCAGTTTTGGGCTTTGGTTTGATTTGTTGCTTTGTTTGCTCAAAATCTTTTAGTTACTAAAGTACTTAGCTTGTTAAAAAACAACTTTGTAAAAAACTTGACTTTGATTTACAAAACTTTCACTTCAAGTAAACTTTACTTTAAAACCCAGTAATCCTAAGCTCTGTAAGTGACCCTCACTCCAAGGGTGTTGGGGTACACACCCTGAAGGCCGAAGTGGCGTAAGACCTCTCAGACTGTATCCTCGCCGAGGGCTTTGCAGGGCTGTTGCTGGTACTAGAACTTACTAAACTTTACTTGAACTTAGAGCTGGTCTGAGCTCAATTTACCACTAACTTTACACTGCTACTTGAGAGCGTACTCTGGTATTGGTAAGTGATATTCACACTCTAAACTACTACTATAGGTCAACAGCAGTTGAGAACTCGTCTCAGCAGAACACCAGCTACAGTACTACTGTTTTTGTTTTGTTTTTTTGTTTGGGGTTTTACTTTGTTCTTCGTTGCCTAACAAAGTGGCTGGGTTAATACCTGGCTCACAGTGTTTTAGTTGTTTGTTAGTTCTTCGTTTAAGTCTTTGGGGTTTGTGTGTGGCTATGACCTGACTCTGACACCCATATTTATCTGTCGAGGGGTCCTCTGGCCAGGGCAGCCAATCTCTGATGTTTATTGCACTGGGGAAGGGTTGCTTGGAAGCGATCGAGCCTCAGCGAGGCATGTTTGAATAGTTATAGTATGTATTAATTTTAAGTAATATTCTTCACTTTAACCTTAGAATCAAAGCTTTGCCTGACTATTGGGCTGGTCTACTGCTCTCTAGGCTTACCCTATCATCTCTACCCTGTCCTAATGTTGTTGTCATGTTAAAGGCACCAATAACTAGTTATCCTACCAAATTTCTGAAAGTCAGGTGGAGGGGTCGTAAAGTTAGTCAAGCCAAAGTGCTGTTCTGGAAATGTTCCATATTCTAGGTCTTAAGGCCAAATAAGTCCAAATGAGACCCCATTTGCCTGGTATTTGAAGCCTTCCATCTCATCTTTTGCTTGGATTGTCCTATAGTTGGTTGTTATTTGTAATGATTAGTGTTATCAATGATATGGTCAATTAGTTACCGTAGAGATCACATGGGGTTGAGTTGGGCTGGACTCAAGGGGTGAGGAGGAGGCGATTTTTGAAAATTTCAAGGCCAAAATGGCCGTTAGGACGTCCCTGACATTTCAAGATGGGATATAGCCACTCCCACCGCTAATCGGCTTCTTTCCTTCTATCTCGTCGATCTAGAGTGTATTAGCGATGTTTGGGTTGGGATGGTGGGATGGGGAGGAGATTGGAAAATAATTTTTGTAAAATCATATAAGTCATACTCTATAATCCGTTAGGGATAGTATAGGCACTTTCAAACTTGGAATTGAAAATAATTCGACCCCCCCCTCTAAATCCGCGGTTCCTCAACTCTAAAACCAACTTTTTTTATGTTTCTGTAGTGAGGCTTGGATTTCTAGACGACTGTGAGTGGTTTGGGGTCGATCTGAGACTCAAGGTTGGACCTCATGGTGCATCCGGGGGAAATGAGGAGGTCCCTGAAAAGTGCCTCAGATCAGAAATTGGGGCCACCGACCTACCGATCTGAGGGGGTTCAAAAATATGGTTGGCAAAGCCAACAAAACTCCCAACCCCAAACCCCTGATAGTTGATTGATGAGATTGAATGAATTTGAGATGATTAAGTAGATTGTTGAGTGATTAAAGGGAGTGATGTGAGAGGTTGGGGGTATAATGAGGTTTATGAGTAGATAAGAGGGGTATGTTTAATAATTTATAGTTAAAATCTAAAATCTGAATTCAATTTTTATAACTAAGTTCCAAATCACAGAATTTCCATTCAATTCGCTGACCACTCCACAATTCGATGAATATTGGGCAATGATGGTTAAAATCGTCAATGGCCAGCCGCAATGATGATGGGTTGCGGCATCTACCCAGCAATAGGTGTAAATTAATGGTTGGACTTACCTTATTCATGGCTCTGGTAAGTTAATATATATATATTGCTCTTAAACCCAAAACTCTTTATATACTTTACCAATTTCTATTTAGACGGAAAATTTCCACTACAGTATAGACTGCTTCTCAGCAGTCATGAATCTCTGCCAACTATCTCCCTAAAATATTAATTTAAATGTTAAGGTATCAGTTGAAGCAAGCCAGCAACCAGAGTAGCAACCAACTCTCAAAGTAAGGATTCCCTTCTTATTTATTAACTTTAGATATGCAAAATCGTAGAGCCAGTTCGACCAACTTCCTTGCCAAGTTTGTGGCAAATGGATGCTTAAACGCACATTGAGCAGACACCATCAACGCATGCACAAGCCCTTAATCATAGAAGACTCTGACGCTGAAGAAGTCGTGATTGACACTGCTATTCCTAATTTTGCCCCATCTTCATTTATGAATACTTAAGCTGGCCTTCAACTATTGGGAGTCAAGGAAAATCAACTTGAGGAATCCAAACAACCCCAAGTGATGACTGGCTCTACTATCGACACTGCCTATGATTTCTTCAACTATCCTGAGCCCCAAGTCAAGTTAATGAAATTCGATCTGATGCTAAAGGATCACTGGACCTTTCACAATCTCTCCTCCCATTTACCTTGCTAGAGATTCCAGACAAATCAGTAAGACATTGATTTTAAATTCATATGTAGGTGAGCATAATGAAGGCAGTTGCTATTTTGGAAGACACTGCCACGGCTTGATTGAACGTAAGCTTAACATCGTATTGATGCTGCAACCAGAGCAGCTGCTTGAACTAAGAAACCTGGTCTATAACACAGCTTTCCTCTAATTACTAAATAAGCGTTATGGCGAGGTCGCCACTGGTAAGAATTATTCTATCTCTCACCAAGGACTATAGAGAAGATGCCTGAGAAGTACTTAAAGATTTTCAACCCTTTGAAGGCCACAGTGTTCCAAAGCTATTTAAATGGCAAGCTCCGTAAGAGCTTCAGTAAGCTATTCCATTCCTTTATCGACGAATACAATTGCGATGTGAGCGAGTAGCTTTCATATTTCAAAGTTCTAACTGATATCCAAGTTGACGTGTTTGAATTCTTGAAAGTTGACAAGTTCCCAGTCGTTGAGTTCAACACCTCTATTGTTTGGAAGCCTGGCAAGTTCTAGCGCAATCGCAAGTCGAAAACTTTGTGCAATCCTTCGAGACAAGCTATTAATTCAACACGAGCATTGACAACTCAAGGGGTGCGAATTCCCATGATACTTCAATCGCTGGTCAACTTCTTCGTTGACATTCCTTGCAGACCCCAAACTTCGAGATTCGTGTGCCTGAATATCTTACTCGATAAATGGTTGAAGGAGAACAATGAGGAGTGTGGGTTATAAATGCACCAAGGCATCAAGACTTCTTACTGTAGTAAGGGAGCTGGAGGATCAGATGTGGGTTTTGCTTGACCCCAAGGCCATAGTACTCAAGAGTAATGATGCTGAGAAGCTAGAAAGGAAGGTGTACCCCGACATTGAAGATTCAGTTATAGCACAGCCCAAGTTGAAGCCCAGACTTTAAAAGCAATTAGACAAGGCAAAGAAGGCTCTCAACCTCCCCAATGTGAGTGCTGGCAATAAATGCAAACCCACAACCACGTACTATGTCAAACTCTACTCCAAGGAACTCTGGGTTTACGATTGCAGCTGCAGAATCCACAAGCTTCATTTTTGAGGACAAGCTGCCTGAGTCCTGAGTACTAGATATGCCAAATCTTCTAAACCTCCACTTGAAAAATAATCAAAACATAAAAACTCATTTCCCCTAATCCATTCACTAATCACTGCTTCTTGTTACTTAAGCATTCTATCATAATACACTTCATAATATACGGCTTTACTTTAGTCAATAGCGACTGTTTACCTTCCTATATTTATCTTAGCTTCCTTATATTAATATTGCCATTAATTAATTAAACCCTTGTCTGGAAATGTTCCATTGGCATTTAAATCTGCAATAGCAATTCTCTTGAGTATATTCAAGCTGTCTAACTAAATGACACATGTATTAACAGTCGTGAGCTACCTAACTCAACTGGTTAGCAGCCCCATTATAAAAATGTCTCATTTGCTATTCCATTTGACGCCGGTCCTTTAAAACCCCAGAGCAGCATTGTAATTGTAATTAATTTCTCATTTTAATTTGCACACATTGAAATCGCTAAAATGAAGTCTACTGCCCCAAAAAATCAGAGAAAGAAAATCAGCAAGTAGTGTCCCTTCTTCCCCGATGAATGCATAATTGCTACTATATTTAATGCTACTTCTACTTACTATGACCACATTTAAAAGGACTACAAAACTAATTGGAAAGAGTTTAAAATGAAGCAAATGATGTTCTCTTGTGACAAATGCGGCCATTAGGCAGTCTCTTAGGACAGGTTGAGAAAGCACAAGTGTTCGCAGTAATTGGTACTCCCAAAGACCAAAACTATTGCCAAAGCTAACATAAAAAAGCCTGGTAAGGCTAAACCCCATGTTAAGAAGCACGATCAAGTCAAAGGTAATAAATCATTCTCTTAAATGATTGCCTAGAAGTCAGAGTGAGCCCTAATGTCAAACATGTTGAGGAAGAGAAGGAAGGGCACATCGCGTCCACCACGCCTGCCAAGATAGTGAATGACCATATGTTGCTTGATATGGAAGAGTCATTCACTGATGGGTCATAAGAAGAACTATTCTATGAACAAGCCAGGATCCATGAACTTTGAACCTATGCTACAGCAATAATAAGTAAATTTGATCAAATCGAGTGTACCCATCATTTATCAGCCAACCGATGCTGCTGACCCCATTATGCAGGATCTCTCACTTTCACCCCCAAAATATCCCCTTCTTATCGACGACAACTAAGAAGAAACCCATCTGATGTAAGAGCAGCCACTCAGGCATTTGGCTCCCGTAGAGGTAAGCCAGCAACTGTAAAGCTAGATTTCCAGTCTAAATGCCCACCACCCAGTTTGTACAAAGCCAAAACCCCAGAATAAGTTGGACCCCGTCACTGGACTTTAATCAGCAGTCTAAGAGATGTTCAATCCCCATCCTATGAGTACCCCATTTAATCCACTCTCAATGCAAGCATCTATAGTGAGCAGTGCCAACAGCATCAATTTTTCTTAGCAGCCATTACCCCAATAACATTCTTAAACTTCGGGGCCCCTTTTTAATTAGCCACTGGATTTTCAAGACTAATAACCAAGGCTTTGGTCCGAATACAATTAGAGCTTGTCCTCGCTTAGTTTCACAAAATCTCTTTAGCATCTAGTGAAATCCAATTCTCTATCTGTTGTCAACGCTGGGTATGAGTAGTAGAAAGTCAACACACTAAATGAAAGAGTCTACTCATAGGAAGAAGCAGTCGATTGCAGGAGATAGAATCTAGGAGATCGAATCGTCAGTGAAAGGAACAGATTTGAAAGAAGCTCTCAACTTTATGTTATAAAATATCAAGAAGCACTCAGACTACTAATGGGGAGATATCAACGAAGCAACGCCCAAGGACTAATCAAAGCAACTTAAGCATCTGCATTTGACCAGAGCCCACTACAATCTTGACATGGGGACTCAATTGAGAGAAAGCAACGCCCAAATCGGCTATGGGGAAATCACTCAAGGGGGCGTTGACAAAATCATTTCTTCATTTTACAAGTTGGGGTTCTCTGAAGATTCGTATTCTTGGATATAGGCTCAGGCTTTGGGCAAGTCAACTTTCAGGTAGCACTCCAATATAAACGCAAGAGTGTAGGCATAGGAATCGTCCCCAAAAGATTTCACTTCTGCCAAGAGAAGTTGAGGGGTTTCAAAATCAAGTATCGCAGTTGCAAGCATATTGTTAGTGCTCTTGATCTCCTTGAATTCCATTGTAATGATATCGAAGCAATGCAGTACCTCATGACCCCATCTCTAATAAAAATCACCCATGTTTACGTCTTTGACACTGTCATGAGCAAGACCACCAAGCAAAGCATTGTTAAGCTTATCAATCAATCGCATTGGGTATAAGCACTGGCTTGGACACAAGCCCCCAACATAACTCTGGAAAAGTTGTGGCTCCAAAATTTTGAGCTAACTATTGTACACAAGTCAATTGGAATGTAAGGCGGTAAGGGCAACTTCAACTTCTATGTGTACGGTAAAGTCAAACCCCAACTGAGAACAATTGACGCCATTCAAGAGGATGAAGAGGAGCCATACTTACACAGCTTGCATGGATCAGCAGGGTCAGTTGTCATCATCCAAAACCCCAATATAAAAAACCGATAGAACATTTCCAAGAATAAACCAAAGATTAAGAACGATTAGAACGAGATGAGTCAAATGTCGGAGATTTCGGATTTCTAAGACCTTGACAATGATCAGTACTAGTAATTCAATCGAACTGGGGATCAGTCAACGGCGAAAGGGGATTAGCAGCAAGGGTGGTAGCGCTGCATTGACCACTTCTAGAATCTAACAAGCGATTAGAACAAGTACAACCAAGGACTTGAGTACAGTCTGAAAATACTAAACCCCAAACATCAATATATCGATCAATCGGTAGTGTAATAATTCCAAAGCAAGCGCCAGATAACCATCGATAACATAGACAGAGCACTGATAAGCAAGTTAAGCTTGGACAAGCTTAATGAGGAGCAGGTGGGTTTATTACAAAGAGCCATCAATAATTACAACTTGTCATTGAAAAGGGAAGGGCTTATCAAATAATTGCTGGGTGAAATATAAAAGTTGCACAATCAAGAAATCGATAAGTAAAGAGAGCTGGAGGAAGACTTGGATGCTGCATGTAAGGAAATCGACGAATTGACAAAGTGGGAGATGGAGAAGAAGTACTTGAAAGTAAAATCGCTAATCGGTTCTGGTTCTTATGGCCGAGTTTACAAATGCTAGTGTCTCCCTGGAAACGTTCTCTTCAAGGCTAACCAGAATACTCTCCATGTTGCAGTGAAGGTGCCAGTTATTAGCCAAGCCAATCCTAACAATGAACTTAACTAACTTCAGATATTGAACAGGACGAAAGACCCCTCGTAAAGATTCGTGGTAAAGCTGCTCAACGAAGTGACCTTCTTGAATGATTACGTTGCTCTAGTGCTCGAGTACTATCCATTTGAACTCCGCAAATTGATCAAGGAAGGGCTGAACCCCAAGCAGGTGGCTTTTATAAGCTATGGTATAATTAAGGCAGTGGCATTCGCTCATAAAATGAATATTGCTCACCTCGACATCAAGCCCGAAAACATTCTCATGGATGATCGATGGTACCTAAGCTATGCGACTGGGGAATGGCGAACACCAAATGGCGAGGGCACTTATGGGTATCAAGCACCTGAGATATAGTAAGTTGATATAACTGTTGGAGCCAATGCGAGAAAGCTGGACTCATTGGCTCTTGGAATCACTCTATACCAGGTGGCATCGAAGGGTCGCTTGCCTGCATCAAAGGACCAATTGATTGACATGGCGAACCACTACTAAGAAATAAGTCTGGCTGATGATATTGAAAACCCCCAGACCGAGCTCCTCAAGATCATTAAGCAGTTGCTATGCTTTAACCCCAAAGATCGTATCCTTCCCCAAGATGCTTTGATATCTTCAATGTTTTAGAAAATGCCATAGCAGTTTAAACAGAACTTGGACGTATCACTCTTGCATTGACTCTGCGTTAAATATCACTACCTGTACTATAGTAAATAAAATAATAGACTACTATCACACTCTGCTATATATAACATTGTAATAATTTTGTTTGTAAATGAATACTAGATTTTAATAATTTGATAAGATTTTAATTTACCAATTCATTACATATTACAACTTCTAAATTACATTCAGGGGTTTTGCATGAATGGGATTTGGAAGGAGTAATCCCTGAACAAATTAAGTGGTGTTGGGGAATAAAGTAAAAAGATGATGGTGAATTAGTGAATTGGGGGGTAATTGGGGTGAATTAGGGAAAGCATATAGGGTACTGGAGAGAATTTGGTGAGGGAGAATTAGTTTTAAGGGAAGTTGCTTTGTTTGATTAAAATAGCCCTTTAAATTTGGGCGTTATCAATCACGGTAGTCACTGTTGTTGCTGCTGCTGATAACCTTGGGGTTGGATTCTAGTGTTATTCAGCAACGAGCTGCTAAATGAGGCTTGTGTGCGATTGATGAACATCATTTCATTTGCCTGGGTAGGGTTATCGTTGGTGTTCAGTTATCTGCGCTTTGCTTTGACCCTTTCTCTAGGGGACAACTCACCTGCTCGCGACGTGAATGCTTACAGGGGGAACTTCGGGGTCTTCGCCTGCAGCGTCTATCTCTCAGGGCGCTTGCGCTTCTTGGTGCCTTTGTTGAGGAGATTCACGGCCCTGCCGCGGTTGCTCACGTTGGAGGTGACTGCGTTCTCCAGTACATCGAACATCTGCGCAGTCAACTGGATGAACTGCTTCTTGCCCAGAGCCTTCTGCGACTTCCTGTGTTCCAAGCTGGCATTGATGTTCTGGGGGAAGAAGTCGGGCTTCACGGTGTTGATGATCTATATCAGGGGTTGGTGATAAGTTAAGGGATTAGTTAATCCTTGGGTGGTTTACAGATTGACTAAGTTTGTTTAGTATTACTACTAATATATCCCAAAGCTATCAATATCCACTTACGTTGTAAAGGAACTGCCTGTTCACTGAATGCTTGCCCTTGATCTCAGGCAGGTACTGGGTGATCTCACTGTCCTTCAACACGTCCTCAAGCAGGTTCACCACGGACAGCTCGTTGAGCTTGGGCACATGGATGATTCGCACGTCCTGGTTGCGCAGCACCTATTACAAAGCCAGATTAATCTCAAACGATTTGAATCATGAACCAAGCCACGTACCTTCTTCCTTCCCACAAAGATGCCCTGGATGTACTCGAGCGTGCACTCCTGATATGGTGGCAGGTAGAACTGGCCTAAACAACGATGATTTCAGCGAATCTTACCCTGAGTGAGGCAGGATCGAGTAGATGTCCTGCTTGGACTTGCCCAGTCTGGCCAGATCTTGCGAAGGCACGGAGTGCACCACCTGGTTGTTGATCGTCTCAGTGTTGATAATGGTCAGTCGAGTGGGGCGCTAGAGCTCCCCAGCATCATCTTCATCGCCCTCCTCCTTATCATACGAGAACTTGAACTCCTCCTCCTGGTATGGCGCGAAGCTGGAACACGTCGCCACCTGATCTTTACACATTGGCTTTCTTCTTCGAAGGATCAGTTCTGGCCTAAGCTCGACTGGCGTGTTGAGTGTTCGAGACAAGATACTTATCGACCTGGGTGGCGTTCCTCATCTGCTGGATGGCGGCCTGGTTGAACTCTGCAGAATCCTCATTGCCAATCATGTTCGGGGAGTGGCCGCCATGGTCGTAGGTCTGCTCGCGACTCTCTTCCTCGACAGGCTTCATTTGAGCATCAGTGCCCTGCCCTGCAAAGTTGGCTCTTGCGCCAGAGATCTAAATGCATGATGTTGAATATCAGAATAGATATAGTGGCATGATAACCCCAAATGATAGGATAGAGGAGTGCTGACCATGAAGGGAGGAAGGGGTGATATGTATAGTAGAATACACCCAATTCAGGTTGAAGGAAATGAGTAGGAATTCATATGATCAATGGTTGATTAATTAGAATAGAGCTGAGCTTACCTTGCCTCGCACCACGCCGAGATCCTTGATAGGGAAGCCATTCATGACCCCGCTGCCGAAGCTGCTCTGAAAGAATGAGCCTGCGTTGGGTTGCTGCTGGCCACCACCCATCCCTGGCTGCGCCAGGGAGTGGGGGTGGGGAGCGTCCCTGATTTCTCCGTCTTCGATGTCGCCAGTCTTGTCAGCCACCTGCTGTTACTTGGAATCGCTGTTCATTCTTATTAATTAATAGAGGTGATTAAGAATTTAACTGAAACATCCAAATTCGATTAGTGTAATATGAAATTAAAATACGTTAATAAATTTTAATACTAAATTTACAAATTCTCGATTCCGCAAATATATATAACATCCTGAATCAGAGTGGAATCGATCGATCTCAGCGCATACTATTCATCATAGATCATTCAACATATCAGAGTAGTGTGCGTCACATACCCAATCATTCATATATCTCATTGGATTTATATGAATAGTACTTATTCATCATTCTGGTTTTTGTCGAGAAATTGATTTTTTCAAAATCTATTTCAAAAATTCGACAAAACCCAGAATGATGAATTAGTACTATTCATATAAATCCAATGAGATATATGAATGATTGGGTATGTGACGCACACTCTGATATGTTGAATGATCGATGATGAATAGTATGCGCTGAGATCGATCGATTCCACTCTGATTCAGGATGTTATATATATTTGCGGAATCGAGAATTTGTAAATTTAGTATTAAAATTTATTAACGTATTTTAATTTCATATTACACTAATTGAATTTGGATGTTTCAGTTAAATTTTTAATCACCACTATTAATTAATAAGAATGAACAGCGATTCCAAGTAACAGCAGGTGGCTGACAAGACTGGCGACATCGAAGACGGAGAAATCAGGGACGCCCCCCACCCCCACTCTCTGGCGCAGCCAGGGATGGGTGGTGGCCAGCAGCAACCCAACGTAGGCTCATTCTTCCAGAGCAGCTTCGGCAGCGGGGTTATGAATGGCTTCCCTATCAAGGATCTCGGCGTGGTGCGAGGCAAGGTAAGCTCAGCTCTATTCTAATTAATCAACCATTGATCATATGAATTCCTACTCATTTCCTTCAACCTGAATTGGGTGTATTCTACTATACATATCACCCCTTCCTCCCTTCATGGTCAGCACTCCTCTATCATGTGGGGTTATCATGCCACTATATCTATTCTGATATTCAACATCATGCATTTAGATCTCTGGCGCAAGAGCCAACATTGCAGGGCAGGGCACTGATGCTCAAATGAAGCCTGTCGAGGAAGAGAGTCGCGAGCAGACCTACGACCATGGCGGCCACTCCCCGAACATGATTGGCAATGAGGATTCTGCAGAGTTCCACCAGGCCGCCATCCAGCAGATGAGGAACGCCATCCAGGTCGATAAGTATCTTGTCTCGAACACCCAACACGCCAGTCGAGCTTAGGCCAGAACTGATCCTTCGAAGAAGAAAGCCAATGTGTAAAGATCAAGTGGCGACGTGTCCAGCTTCGCGCCATACCAGGAGGAGGAGTTCAAGTTCT
>ARYC01002770.1:0-56613 GCA_000711775.1 Oxytricha trifallax | reverse complement strand
ACTCAAGCAAAGTTTAAAGAGTGTAGATACTTAATCAAGCTAGATGCTGTTCTCTTTGCCAAGGATCATGTTGCTTTCAGACTTCCACTCTATGAAATAACCTAAGAGATTTCATAACAGATCAAAGGAATCATAAGTAACTTGGATAAATAGCGACTCAAACAGTATAAGGTATTAAAGAGCTTCATAAGTTAGGGTTTGTTCACAGAGATTTGAAGCCAGAAAATATAATGATAAACTTCTCACCTGTAAGAGTAGCAATAATCGATTTCAACAGAGCTTAAAGAGTGGAAGTATCAAGGCTTGGAACTGTAATGGGAACGCAATGATACTATCCAGAAAGAGAAGACTGGAGAGATGGAGACTTTTAGTGGGATGTGTGGGCTTTAGCAGCAATAATAATAGAGTGCGATATGCCTCGCAATGAATACTACTCTACAAGATGCGAAAAGGACGCTAAACAAAGAATAAAGCAATTTATTGACAAAACAAGAGTATCTCAATCAATAAAACAAATAGCAGAGTAAATAATAATTAAACCAAACTCAAGATCAGACATATCAATAGAGTAGATAGAGTTGTGGTTAAGTAAGATAAACTTCAGACCTCTCCCACATGATCCTAAGGTGCATTTTGAGTGATTAAATTAAATACATTTACTATAATTTCACATTAAAACCTATTAATAACCCCAACCCCTAACAAATTCCCTACAAATCAAAGCACTTATAAACCTCATTAAGGGGTTTTGATTGCTATGCTAGAACATATTAATGTATTAATATTATCTTAGAATTAAATAAAATGGTAAATTAATATTCAAACTCAAATAAAATTTAAGTAAATGCTTTATTAAGAATATCTATAAATGAATGAAGTATGTAATCATCCATTAATTTTTAAATTTTATAAATTATTTAACTTATCGAATATATTAATAAATTAAATTATTAATTTACTAATCTGAAATTTAAATAGGTTTATCTTATATTCCAAATAAAAACTACTCTAAGATTTAATCTAATTGCATCATTAATACCTCTAGGTAAATAATTTTGTTAAGTTATTTTAGGGAATATGCAAAAATAACCATATTTACGATATTTATTTTAAGAATAAAATATTCACTTTTATTCAAAAATTTTGATTTATTGGGATTTTAAAATGCGAATAGAGCAATGTATTTTTTACCAAGCTTGGAAAAAATCAAATCAAAAATCATCTTATAAGCTTATAAAATAAACTATGATTCATCAGTTAAGTTACAGATGATTCAAAAAATTATAATAAACAAGCAAATTTTATTTAAAATAAAAGCCAAGCTTTGTTTTCAAAAAGAGGAAAAGCTTTGTTTTATTTCCTTATTCTTTTTTATAATTCCAAATTAATACAGATATATAAAGTTCAGCTTTTTATTTTCCTAATTTAAAATATTTTATCAATATTTCTTTAATATATCCAAATCCGGTTACACCATTTCATACATTTGGAAATACTTTTTATACAGATCTTAGAAATTATTATTTTTGCGAGTTAGGATATTTAGATATCAATAAGTTAAATAATAGATGTTAGAACTGTGTTGGTAGAAATTTTGCTTGTAATTCTTAGATTCATAATTTTTTTGAAATAAGCTGAAATTTAAATTAAAATGAATTAGTGCTAAAAGTAATAGTAATAGTAGTAATAGAATTAGTAAATCAAAAAAAAACGTTTCATCTTCCTGTTCATCCTCATCTTCATCGTCTTCATCACTTAGATTCATATACTATTGCCCTTCTCTGTGTGACTTCTTGAAGTTCCTCTTCGTTGACGCCCTCAGTCTTACCAGGTGCAACCCCTGTAAAAATAAAAAGATAAATATGTTTTTTGTAACTTACATTAATGTTGAATGACACAGAGGTTTCTGATCAGTCATTTTTCATTTTTTAATATATTTGATTAATTTATAATTTCAATTCACTTTATTTCAAAAATATGATGATTATCTTAACATATAATTGATGCTTTAGGTTTACAAAATGTTTTGAATATTAATGTATATATAGACTTTGTAATAAATATTCTCAAATTTTAAAATCTGTAAATTTTTAATAAAATTTAATTTAATATAAGAAATTAGTTGGATTTAAACTAACTTAACTAATTTAACTAGTTGTAATTTTTTATTGAAGTAACAAGAACATTAAACAGCAATTATTGTTTATTAGAAATTCTCAAATCTTATTTGAGAAATATTTAATTACCTTTATTAAATTTCATTGACAAAATTGTAATAAATTACAATCATAAATAATTTAATATTTTTGAAATTTATTAATTTAAATATTGCTCTTATTTCGTCATTTTCTTAGAATTTTTATTAATGTTTTAAATATTATTGTAAGTATAAATTTGATTATGAAAATAAATTATTATTAAATTATTAATTATTCAAAATTATGACAGTTAACTTTCTGGAAACCTAGACAATATGGTACTTGTTCGAGAGAATTCAATATTAGCTGGACTTTACTTTTGGCAGTACCTCTCTATCGCATCCCTGGATAGAGATAAATCGATTTTAATTTTGGGTGATTTTTTGTTGTTGTTGATTTTAATGCCAAAATTAAAATCGATTTATCTCAATCCAGGGATGCGATAGAGAGGTACTGCCAAAAGTAAAGTCCAGCTAATATTGAATTCTCTATCGAACAAGTACCATATTGTCTAGGTTTCCAGAAAGTTAACTGTCATAATTTTGAATAATTAATAATTTAATTATAATTTATTTTCATATTCAAATGTATGCTTAAAATAGCTAAAATACTTATTAAAATGTGTTAAAATAGTTAGTTTTTAGTTAATTAATGTTATACTATTTTTTATTCTAATTCAATTATCTTATTAAAACTAACAAATTGTAATGTAATTCAAAATAAAACACTGGAATCATGATCTCATAAAAGCTATCTAGCTAAATTTTAAGAAAGTTCATTGGTTGTATTTAGTTGAAAATCAGAAATACGATTTAATTTAAATTATTTCCAACTTAATTTACCATAACATTAAATTTTAATCATTTTAAATTCGTGAAGGTTTTCAACTTATTAAAAGATAGATTGATTAAAAAAAAATGAGAATTATTTTGATAATTATTTAAATTTCAAAATAAACTACTATAGCTATATGTTTAGACAATGAAATGATAAATATCATCGTTGCCTCTATATTTTATTCCTTAATAAACAAAATGACAAACTTCTTCTTAAAACTAATTGAAATTTTTCAATTTTTCTTAGAATACTCTTAATTAAATAATACGCTTTAAATAATCAAGCTCATTAAATGAGATGTTGTTTATTTTAAGAAATAAAAATAAAGCAGAGTTTAGAGAGAAAACCGCCTAGAGAATGAAATTAATCAAGAAAATGAAGTTTTTCTTTTATAATCATAAGAATATAATCTCTATTAAATTACTTTACTAGCATTAACTAAATCATGGATGCGAATTCATTATTATAATGGAATAATTATATATTTGTATAAATAATTTTAAGATTGATGCTCACAATAATATTATTCTTAGTTCAATATTTATTGTTTATAATTTTGAAGAAACATTAAATGTTTGAAATATTTTCTAGACTATCTGAAAACATGATACACATGTGTATTTATTTATTGATAACTTTTTGAAAAATATCTGCATTTATATAGTGACAACGCATTATTAAATTTTATATGAATCAAATATTAATTCATCTTGTATTTGTCGAAAATTATTATTCATAAAACTTTTTGAATTTTACTTGCAGACTAAATAAACTTGAAATTATATAATTACACTTTCAGTATCTATGATAAATTTAATCGCTATTAATTATTAACATTTGCAGAATTTCATTTTAAAACGTGAAGTTAAATATTTTAATGAACTTGTCAATACAAATGATGATTGGAAACTTAAAGATATAAATATTTTATGAAATGACAAACAAAAAAAGATAATAAATCATTATAAAGTAAGAATTTTCTAAGAAAAATAAAGGCCTTAGGAAAAAATAATATCCTATTCATTTTGTTTAATATAAGATTTAATGTTGCATAAATTTATTAAATAAATAAAATATTATGAAATATAAAACAATCTTCCAAAAATATCAATTCTTACTTAAATATAAATAATTATGATTCTTAAAAATCATTCATAATTTATAAAAGGAAATTGATAATAAAATGAAATCTTAAAATGATGCTGGTGGAGCAGCTGGTTACTCAATAAATATTGTAAGTAACAAAAAAATATCTAAAAAATTTATATATCACCAAAACTTACTTACCAGCCAGAGACAAAGTGCTGCTAGACTGAAGACTCAGAAGACAAGGATAAAAATATTAAAAACATTTAGAATTGGACAAATGGTGACATCTATGAAAGATAATGGATTAATAATATTAGCTGTTCCCAGATTTCACTTTTACTTAAGTTAATCCTTATACTTATTTAAATTATCAATTTTCTTTTTAAATTAAAGTCTTCCTCTTATTTTTCATATTTAATTACTTAAATTTTAATATAAAAAATTAAAGTAAAATTGTAAAATATCACAACTATATTGAAATATTTAAATTCAAATTAAGATATTTTTATCAAATGATATTGAAGTAAATGTCAAAGAACGAATAAAAATGATAAAAAATATATAAAAATAATCTAAAATATAAAGCGCATTTTCACCATATATATGATTATTTGAATGCAATGGTAGCTATTTTAACTTAAGAAATAAATATTTATAATGACTGAATATTATTTTCAATATTCTTCAGCAATCATCAATTATTTTATCATACCATTTCATTACTAAATGTTCAAAGATAATATGAAACTTAAATCTCAAACTTATCTATTTTAATATATATAGATATTCCTGCACTTATCCATATTATATAACCAAACTTCAAAAATCTTGATGCCATATATTTTAATTTTATTATTATAATTTTTTATTTGATGCTTCTAGATATGAAGCAGTTGCACCATTTCCATTTACATACTCTCAAAAACATCGCTCTAAATTTTTTATTTTTTTCAGCTATTTTATTTTCTTGTTTGAGTTTAGCAGACAGTCTTTTGTTCATTACTATCACATTTTACTTAATATTCTAAATATTTCGTAAATTATAGGTGACTATAGAAATTAATAGTGTTAATATTGATAATTCATATTGATATCTTTTTTTAATTATAGCTAGGATCTTCTGCAGAGGAATGAGAAACTTACTTTTTAGTAATTAATTAGAAATTAATCTCCAAACCATAATCAATAAATTTCTAATTCTTTAAAAAAACAGATTAAATAAATAGATGCCAAAGAGTAAAACGTCTCTAATAAAAATTTTCGAAGTATTTTATATAATAGAAATAATGATAATTATATTATAAAAGATTATTAAACATTAAATTTAAATATTAATTATTATATTTTAAAAGGTGTTAGTAAAATTACATTGTCGAAATACATTTTAATTTGGAGATATATTATTATTATTATTTAATGTAGTACGGAAATCAATACTGGGGCTTAAACCAGCTAGATAGATATAATCAGATATTAATACTTTGTTTTTTGGCGTCCAATTTCATCTGTCTAAGGGGAAGTTGCCCCATATACTGGAGTGACGAGATTCACACCGTGCGCAATGCCTTGGATAATTATATTAAAATAAATTATTTATTAATTTTATTATTTCTTTTATTTTTTTCAAAATCTTGATAATATAGGACTTGATCAGCTTGATCATAATATTTGGAGTAATTATTTAATAGCAATAGACTTGAAATTTTATAAAAATTCAAATAACTAAATACTAAAAATTAATTCGATTTTTGTTGCTCAAAGTATGATATATAATTATACCATCAATTGTAAAGTTTAGCTGAATTTAAAATCTATTTATCGAATGAGCCCAAAATAGCTAAAATTGGAAAAATTTCAAACTGCTAAAAACTTAATTAATTATTTGTTAGTTTATTTTTATTTCTCAATTTGAGCAAGTGTATGTAGACAATATTTAAAATGATTGAATCATTTTAATAATTAAAACTTTGATATTTCATTAAACAAAATCAATAAAGATATTTACAAATTTTTATTCAAAATTTCAATAAACTGTAAATATAAGTACGTTAAAGGTAATAAAATACTTAAAGCTTTCAAACTCACTTTGAATTTTCAAAATCTATAGTTTATTAATTAATTTGGTTTCTAAATTATAAATTAATCTCGTTTAGACATTTAAGAACAAAGAATAGGAGTTAAGAACAAAATAAACATATAGAAAGATTATAATTTTGTAAATTATAATTATTTGGGTAATTATAAATCTATTAGCTCGATAAATTGTCTTTATAAAATAGACCAATATGGGAGTGTAAAATTAATACTAACCTAATTATAAATAATTTAAGGCAATTATAATTTAGTTTTTAAATAATTTTTCTTAGCAAAATATCATTTTTCTTTTAAAACATATATTTTACAGCAATTTTATGATATTACGTATTATTATAAACTTAAAGAAACACAATATTCGTGATTTAAACCAAGATTTTAAGATTCAGTATTGCAAAAAAAATAAGTGGTAAGTAAACTCATTGCGAAAAAGTTAACAAGAAAATCTTCAATATATAGAAGCTATTTCAGAACGGTGGAATGTCTGGCTTAGACATATATTCAAGGAGCCAAAATAATACGGTAATAAGTTTCCCCAGACAGCTTACGGACTTTTCTCAACATGTATTTATGAGCTGAATGACTGCTGATGGGCTCCTTTGCTAGCGCAGATGCTAATATATTAGAATTGCCGCTATCATTTGTGTATCGAATGTTTTACTTTGACTGAAATTCATTTGATATAAAAGGATTAAAATAAACTTTAAAGACTTACGTTTTTAAAATATTGTTTATTCATAAAACCCACTTCCACTAATCTTAAAACTGCTTGATTAATTACCAATAGGATCCCCATCTAAAATAGAATTTCAGTGAATCATTATGTTTCCATAGCTCTTAATTAAATACTATTAAAATGTTGAAAGCCAAAGTTAAAAATTATATTTATAATAGGGAGAAGTGATATATTTATATGAAATTATTAAAAAATTATTAAAAAAATAAACAAAAACATTATTACATTAAATCAAAAAAATTAAAAAATAATAATTTTCCAAAAAAAATATTACTAGGGGTGGAAGATGCCTAACATATGCTGACATGGACATAAAAATAATATTTATGCAAATTAAAATGAACTATTTTTTATAAAAGGGAAATATAAAAAACACAAAACAAAGAATGTTCTATTATATTTCTATTAAAATAATATTTATTGTGAAAAAACTAATTTATAAAATAATCTAATCTAAAATTAAATTTAATATAAACAAATTGATTAATAAATTTTAGGTAACAAATAATATAAATAACTATTTTTAGGAATTATTCTGACGTTAAGCATAGCTTAATAAAGGCATTTTGAGGTGACGGAGAACTTGATAAAAAAATGTTTGTTTAGAAACATCAAATTTTGATTTTTAAAAAATTTATTGCTAATGTGTAAACATTTGCAATAAAAATTATTTTATCCCCTTATTATATTTTTTAGAGGAATACAACAATCAATTATTGGGCTTAAGCTTGCCAGAAAGGTAATCTAGATTAGTTGAACACTTTAACTATTGTATAATAGGTTTTTAAGTAAATGTAAATACAAGAATGAATATCACAAATCATCTTTCAATCTTTCCATTTATATAAATAGATATAATCGAAATTGCATAAAATAATCATATTTATTATGAAAATTACCACAAGATGTTTAATAGTATCAGCTTAAACTTTACTGCAACAACTTTCTTATCCATTAAACAATATAATTTGCTTCTTTTTTGTGCAAAAAATAATAGAGAACTATCATTTTTCCAAGGGAATATTACAAATCTTTTATAAAAAAATCTGGCTATTTATTTTTTTTATCATTTAAGACCACCTATATATCGACTCTTGCAACGCACATAGGTTTTTTATGGGTACTTATATTGGTTATGCTTTAGCATAGTATATTTATTTGCAGACATATATGTTTATAATTAATCTTTGCTTTGTCTTTGTACTGTGTGATCCTGATGATCCTCTTGTCGCGACATAGTTAGTTGTTGCTACTCTCTAGAATGATACTTAATGAGATAGTTCGTATCTTCACTATGGTCTGTATCTTCACTTGGTACTAGTGAGCTGAGGATCATCTATAGACTTTTCAAGAAGTTAGTAATGGAGTTTAGTTAAGATTAATAATAAAATATTAAATTTCATATTTCATATTTAATCTTTTTAAGATAAAAAAACATATGCTTATATTTTTATTAAAAATTAGCATTTATTGATTTAAGCATAGTTATACATAATAAGTAATTGCTTAAATAACTGAAATTTTTGTTTTTACAACCTAACCAAACTCATATTATTTTAATTTTTAGATAAAGGCAAAAAGTAAGAGAAATAACTTTGGTCAACTATTATTTGTTTTTAAAATTTATTATAGCTACCATGTCTTAAAATTATGAATTTTATTTAAGATTTTTTTAAATAAAAGCAAAGATAAGAATATTTATTTACGGCATTAATGTGGAAATTTAAAAAATAATGATGTAAGCATAGAAATTAAACTGCTTTACGTTTTACATTTGTTAAACAATAGTATTAGGATCAATAAACTGCAAAAAAAGTATTCGAGATGTGACACAATCATAAAGCAATAAATATGTAAATGCAAATAATAAGGGATATAAAAGACGAGTATTCGTATTATAGTTGTAATTTGTTAATAAATTTACTATTTTTTATATTCATTTGTAATATTGTTCATTAACACTATCTTATAAAATAATTTATAATTATAAAGAAAAGAAATAAACTACAAACATTTAAATCAGCAATTATTTATGACTGTAATAAAAAAGAATATTTATAGTAAGCCTTTTAAATTTTATATTATTAAATTTATAGTACTAGTAAAATACTTTAGTTTTAGTTCAAAATAAAATGATTTATCACTCTGATAAGAATAATAAAATCAGTTCATCTTACTTAGTGGTACTCGATAGTCTAAAACAGTGATACTTCACTTCCCACTTCCTAATCCCTTATCACTATTCCTACTTCTCCTACACTTTTTCTGAGTCGTCTTCCACTTCTCTATCTCTTATTTTGCTCTTCTCTGGGATTTGGCATAATCTTCCTATAGGTTGGTTCACCCTCTCTTTTCCTGTTAAGAATTGATTGCTCACCCAGTTACTGTTTTGGCTTTTAAGTAAATAGGCATTCTTTAATCACTTAAAATTCCTCCCCAAGTTCGCTCAGTTTCTTTTCTTCTTTCTCCATCTCAGTATTGCTGAAGTTCTCCAGAACAATATTAAATTTATATTATCAATGAATAATTAATTCTACAGCACCTAATGTTAGAAAAATGAATGATAAATATAAAAAGATAGGGAGGTATAAAATTTAACAAAATTTTATCATAAGAATAAAACAATAATCTTATACTTAATGAAGGTCATTTATTCAAAAAATTATTATATATTGAAACTTTCCATTTACAGCAAGCGGGATTTAAGCGCTATACAAGAACAAACCTTATCTTAACTAATTATAAGGGTTCAAATGGTTGCTGTATATAATTAATAATAAAAATATCATATAAGTTTCTAGCTATAGTAATTAAAAAGAGCATTTTTTAGTCGTAGCAGAAATAAGTGTGCATACTAAAGTCACCAAATGAAGAGTTCACTATTTAATTTAAATATTAATCATATAACAATTCTAAAAAATATCAAAGCTACAGGAACTGTAATCTCTCTTTATGAGAACATCTGATTACTATTTTTCATTCTGACATGCATCTATTAAGATTTAGATGGAAGGATAGGAAAGAACATCATAGTTCTGCTATTTAATGTGTTAAATTACAGTATTATTTAATTACTAGGTACTTAGTGTGCGTGCATATGAGCATTCTAATATCTTGAATGGATGCGTAATAACAAATTTTAGTAGTTTTAAGGTCTATCCTGTACCATCTTTCCAAGTATGCTATACCATGTTTACTAATTCTTGGATAATTTTTAGTTACTGCCAAAGAAACTGCTTTATTGATTGCCCCCTAATAAAGACTACTCTAACCAAAAATATTTTTCAATAATGCTGCTTACTTCACATATAACTATGTTTCTCTACCTGTTAAGATTTAAACGCACCTTTCATAGTAAAACAGCACTGAATAATAAAATTTAAATGATTAGAGTGCGATTCTTAACCAATTCATCTGTTAAAGCTACTGTTTAGCTACTAATGAGTATAGTAACCTGGCAATTTAACTTACAAATGTCAGATAGGAGTTTCATCAAGAATAATTACTGTGTTGATTATTCATAATATTGATATTTATTTCTATAATCGCGTTAAAAATAAATAATAATAAATAGTGAATAAAAGTGGAATAACTTTAGCTGTAACATTTATAATAAAAATAAAGAAAATTGAAGCTAAAAAGCAATTAGATTAAAATAATAAGAATATATTTGATGGTGAAGGAGTTGAGAATTACACTATTTATTTAAATATTTAATAGATGTAGCTTTGTAAAAGTAATATATTTTAGTATACTTACTAAGATAAAGGTGAAGGATAATGAAGTGATGGCAAAGTTGTTTGTGTAATTATACTTTATATTTCATTTAATTTGTTTTCTTTTTATTCAAAATTATATGTCTTATTAACTTTTATATTTATTTATCAATATTTGTCAGCATAAACAACAACAGAACAAAATTAAGAATAGAAAAATAACTTAGCTATTTCAACATCTTTCCAGGCAATTCAAATAAGCTCTATTTTAATAGAATTTTGCTTTCTGACTACTGAATCATATTGCTCTTGAGAGAAAATTATAAGTTTGAAAAGCTTCCCATATAAGGATTATAGTTACTCAATTATGAAGTTGTTGAGATTATTGTTTTTAGTTGCAATAAGAGCAAGGAATTACTAAAAAAAATAAAGAAGAATCAACATGCAGAAATTTTCTGATTCTAGAGATGTTTTTAAACTAGGATGCTCTAAATATTTAAATAATAGTTGTATGTTCAAATTTGTTGCTTACGAGTAAATGCATAGCAAAATTCAGGTGTTAATAGTTATTTTCTAAATAAGACTTAATCTTGCCCTACAAAGAACAGTTCTATTATTTAAGGCTAACAACCAATCAATGTAGAATTAGATATGTAAATTACAGATAAATGAAATAAGATCCAATTTTTAAAAAATGGTACTTTGGAAAATATAACGAATCTAGCTGTTGAAAAAAAGCAAGAAAGCACCATTTAATTACAAATTAAGATCTATTACAATAATTAAAACTCGATTAATTGAATAAATTAATAAAATAAATTATTTTTTTAATTTAATTGATTAAGTTTATAATTTTTTTTACTTTCATTTATTATCCATTTTAAATTTTACCATATTAAATAAAAATAATTATTGATTAACCTTTTGTTTCTTCCACTTGTTGATTTCTCTAATCGAGTTACTCACTGCTCTTGTCATCTAAGACTTTAAAATTAGAATTTTAATAAAAAATGTTGGAACTAATTTTATTTTGACGAGCACTGTATTATTTAATTAAACACTTAATCATATTTTTTTATATTTTATTTATTTATCTTTTTATTTTTTCTCTATAAAAAATTTTAATTAATTAATATTTTTATCATAAACATATGAATGAATATATTTAAAAAACAATCGCCTTCATTACCAACATTTAGCAGTCTTTATGAAAGAATAATGCAGCTTTTATTTTCTATACAAATTTCAGATATGCAATTGAGAAAGTACTTTAAGTCAAAACCATTAATGAATTTAGCAGTAATAAGCCTAGTAGGTTAACTCTCTATTTTCATTCAATTGGAAAACATATCTAACAGTGCTTATGAGACCACCACATTTTCCTCAATTCATTAAGAGATTAAAGACGGGGAGGGCAATGATGGGAGAGAAGAGACAGGAATGTTAGAACTAGATTTTCAGTTAGCAAAGCCTGTATTGGTTTTGAAATTTATGGCCTGGATGAAGAATGTGAAGACAATAAAATGGCGTTGAGATTGAGGACTACAAAATTTTTGAAATGAATTTAGTTTTGTTAAGTAAAAGATTAGTTTAGTTAATTAATATACAATTTTGTTAGGAATAGTTGTAAGGTTGTATTTTATACTTAATAATTGCTGTTTTTTATTTAAAATAAATTGTGTATTTAAATGAGTTAGTAAAGTGTAAATATTAATATGAAAAAGTAAAGCATTTATCTATAAAAATTTGATTTATTTGAAAATCAATTATAAAATGACAAGTCTATATTTATTTTAAAAACTTACTTAAAATAAAACACGAGGAGATAAATAATAATAGAAATACTTTCTGTAATAAACAAATACAAATATATACATTATATTAAAAAAATTTCCACTTGCAAGATCTAACGGAGTAAATACCTTAATGTTACTTTTAAATCTTACATTTAAGTGATATCAAATTCGTTTATAAATCATTTACTTCAGCTTATAATAAGAAAATTCACTTAAATTTAAAATTTTAATAAAAGCATAAAATATTGTGTGATAAGGAAGTTGTTAAGTTAAAATTAAATATATATCCGACTTAATTAAAAATCATTCAGTTTAATCACTATTAAGTACTATAATATTTTAATTATAGTCTATTGCAAATTGAAAATTATTATAAATTCTGCATAAAGTTCATTATTAATAGTGACTCTAATGATATTATGGTATTTTAGAAATAAAGTACTTACTAAGTACGTATGATTGCTACATGAAGACTGCTTAATCTCAGGCTATCTTACCTTATTGAAGAGAACAACTGGAAAATGTCAAAGCAACTCTGGTGCAGCTATCAAGTTACTTCTACTGAGTCACTTACAGAGATCTAGAAATTGAGAGAAGAAGGTTGAGGCTTATGTTGATTTGCCATTCACTGTAATATCGTTACATGCATCAGCATCTCATGACTAATGACTTTTTATGGACCAAATATCATGTGACCATTTCAGCAAGACTAGCAATACTCAAGAATCTATATGCCGTGGAAAGGCTAGTGTTAGCGTATGTCTAGTAGCCCTTGGAGCATTTGGAGTCAGAAGAGCATGATGTGGCATTCGTTTTGAACTGAGACTGTTGGTTTAATCGGAATGAATGAAATATAATTAGCGATAGAAGTCTTGTATTACCTGCTTACTAGACTTAATCATCTTCGAGTAAATTGGCATATGAGCGTGTTCTCTTTGGGCAAAGAAGTCACATATTAGCTCTAATGTACAGGGGTGGATGAGAACTCTATTTGTTAAAACGACAACGAGGACAACGCAAACTGTAACTGTTCTAGGATTTCTCTGCCTACTTATTGGTAAGAGCATTCTATCTATATTGAATTCTGTTTTATAATGGAAGAATCTGCCAGGCGCCTAATAAGACGTTAGAATGGAAAGCACTCAATGCAAAGAGGAAAGGGGAGCAGCTTCAAAGGATTAGCAGGTTTAAAAATAATAATTAGGTCGAATTGATTGAAAAATCGGATTAATAAATATTCAAACTAATCAAAAAACCTGTTAACAAAGTATAAATTATATTAAAATTCTTATATTATTTAAATTCAATAATTTTGATGGTTTAATCCGAATTCACTCCATCGTAATATAGTAATGCAGTTGATTGAGCTTTAAGTTCAAAAATGAGCAGAGTGCTATCGTGATCTTCTTCCGTTTTATATACATCAATGCTGCCAAAATTTTGTGTTTTTAAATGCCCAGAGTGAGTCGCAATATTTAATTTTTTTTGCGAGTGACTTCTTTTTAATGTTCCCATTAATTCGCATTTGCAATGAGGTTTTTGTTTCCATTTTTAAAAATATAGCATGCGTTTTAATTCAAAAGAAGATAATTTTTTTACGAATTAATTTTGTTACTAATAAAAATAGCAACCTTTAAATCTTTCATTGATAACATAAGATTATATATATATATATAATATGAAAAAATGGATTAGTTTTTCATTAAAAATAATGCAATAGAATATTCAAGATAAAACAAAATTAGAGAGAGATTAAAAATTATTTTTGATCTTAAATTTCTGGAGTGACTCAACAAAAAATAAATTTCGCATGCGACTCTGGATATAATAATAACAAAAAGTTTTGACAGAGTCACGATACATATTAACAATAGAGAATATTCATGAACTGAATGAATCAAATTAATTAAATATGGATTACAATTTACCAACACTCCACCAAGAAAAAGCAATCCTCTCCATTTAATGGCTCTAATATAATATATTTAACAATTAATTTTAAATAATAATATAAATTATGCATTATTAAGAGATGATTGATTTCTGTGAATATTTATTAATCCGATTATTCAATCAACTCGACTAAATGATCAACATCATCATTTCAGGTTCCAAGGAAATGTGCTTAAGAAACTCGCTAATAGCATATGTCGGTCAATGGAAATCTTGATTTTCGATTATCTTGGTCCCTAGGACACTTGTCTGAATCGAAGACTGCATCTCACTAGATATTTCAAAGGAGAATTATGTGGTACCACTGAGATGCCTTGGTTGCACAGACACTCCCTTGCTCCGTTCACAAAAACATTTTAAAAAAATAGACGGAATGTATAATTATAATCTAAAATCACTTTAATACTGTAGAAATCTATTCATTTAATAGCAGACAGGCGACTAATGATGAGTTTGCATTATACAATTTTCCCGATAAAGCGAATGAACTCCTATAGACATTATCACTCAGAATATTCTTTGTAAATCATCATAGTCTGCAAAAACAAAGAGTTACTTTAGAATAAAATCATCGAAAATGCAAAAGTGTAAGATGTTCTATTTGTTGAATGGTCCTAATTAAGTGTAAGAGACTGTAAGTTATATCTAGCAATGAAGGGAAGAATAACTTTTGCAAAGAATCTAATGATTACATTCAGTCGAATTAGATTAGCAACTACAAATAGTGGGAATTTAAGTGCATCTTTATTTGATAATAGTCTTTATGACTTAACTCTTTGGCATTCTACAATTTTTTTATTGAATTTGCTAGATAAATTGCCTAAATTTAGTAATTAAGTTCTAGTATAAATAGAATATCACTCCTATATATCTATATTTAGCTAATGGGTTTTGTTTTTATATTTATTTTTTTTTCATTTATCCCATCTTAAATTCTTATTTT
This sequence comes from Oxytricha trifallax, assembly GCA_000711775.1. Lineage (NCBI taxonomy): Eukaryota > Ciliophora > Spirotrichea > Sporadotrichida > Oxytrichidae > Oxytricha > Oxytricha trifallax. The sequence continues at coordinate 41,251 of ARYC01002770.1, read as the reverse complement.
TTAATTTAAGTAAATATTAAATAACTAATACAATAAAACACAAATATCATTAATTAAATAAGATGGGGTTAACGGATTATTAAAAACACAAGCAATTAAGTGTCTAAAATTGATGTTATTTAAATTGAGTTTATTGATTACTAAATTTTGTAAACATCATCTTAAGTATAATTCATTAATAAAATTTATAATTTATAAAAAAAATTGATTTCGAGTTATTATACATTATAATAATTTTATTTTAAAATACTTAAATTATTTTTAATTAATAAGATTTATTTATGGATTATGCTATTTGCTTATAAAATAAATTAATGTGATTTTGTTTTGCAATCCAATATTTGTATTAATCTTTGTAATAATTTAAGTTTATAATTTATTTTTCTTTTTATAACTACTTCATCAACTGATACCTTATGATAAGTATATACAATAAGGTGATTTTCGTGTGATTTAATACAAACATTTTTTTTGAATCAAATTTGAATAAAGGCCCAATCATAAATATTTTGTAAGAAATAAATTTTCAAGCATAATCTTAAGCATTTATGGATTTGATAAATGGCTAATATCATATCCTTAATAATAAAACTTAAACAAATGAATTCAATATACTTTCTTTCCTTGCAAAAAGTTTCAAATATAATCCAAAATGTTTATACTTAATCAAAATTATTTAGGTTTATTTATTTTGACTTTTTTATATTCATTTATTTCTTTTTATCATAAATTATTTTAGGAATGATAAGTTTATTATCATAAAACATATATTAAATATTCAAATAAAAATATTAATTAATTCGGGTTTTAATGATATTCTTAAATATACATTCGTATATCAAAATGAATGTAAAAATTATAAAACATATATTAATGCATTTAAGAAGGAATAAGAAAAGTAAGCTGTTAAATACACGAAAACCAGGAGGTAAAAAGAAAATAGACTTAAATTAAACATTGAAAGAATTTTAAAGTTCTAAATAAAAATTGTAAACTCAATTATTTTAAACCTGAATTCTTAAAATAATAATAAACCTATTATTACTGCTTAGATTGAAAATCACAAATCTTCTATTTTATCAATTAATAAAGGGGAATGATAGTTGAGTTGGAAGTAAAAAGAATTTCGCTGAAAATTAAAAACAAAATAGATGAGATGTCTTTATGAGTAAAAAGTGGTTGATAAACTAGGAGCTTTTTAAAATCAATATTGATTAAAGAATAAATAATTTTTTAGAATTAAGATTGTATTATAAATAATTTATTCTTCAATTTTAAAATTTAATCGGTTTAAAAATGAGGAAAATAATTATAAATACAATATTTTATATATAAAAAATTGCTAATTTAAACATACCTAATAGATAAAATAAAAATAATAAAAGAATACAATGATCGTTTAATCGAAAATATCCTAATTAAAATAAATTTAATTTATAGAACTGGCAAATTAAAGTTATTTCCAATATTTTAAACAATAAAACAATTTTATTTTCCTCTTTAAACCATTTAATTAGATATCTGAGAAATCTGTTTGTGTTTTAGTATTTTTGATTGTTGCTTACACGATTTACTAGTTTTACTCATGTGTTGTAAATACTATAGATAAATGTCTTGCCTAATATCTCCCATCTCCAAATACTTGAAATCGTTTGGATTTCAATGCTTTTTAAGAGGCATTAAACTTTTTTCTGTCGATTTAAAGTATATAATTGAGTATCGAGGCAAAATTATATTAATCTATCTTGAGCTTCTATTGTGACTTAATTATGATTTTTTATGAATTAAGATACATATGGATTATTCCTAAAAATTAAGTTCCTTGATAACTTTGGCAAGGGAATATAATAATTTTTATGTCAAGTCAAATCAATTGAGAAGGTTGTAAATAGCTTTTAAAGTTTTTATATAAATTTTGTTTTCATCAATACATACCCCAATAATAAGATCAAGATCATTATCAGTAGTTTCACAAAATAGTCAAATTAGTTTGAGTTCATTTAAGAGTTTTGTGAATATATTTAGGGTTTTATTCAGATTTTTTAATATTCTTAATATACATTAAGCTTATTAAATTAAATATTATAAAAGAAAGGTTCCCCTATTTGCTAAAAAATTTTAATTATTTTTTTTTTATATTTATTTTTAAAATACACTCAAATAATGAAAAGATACATTTAAAAATTGAAACTAATTTTTTAAAAAAAATTATAATTAATTATTTCAGTGTCTGCTATTGTTGGAAAATTAAATAATTTAGAAATCATTTGATAAAGAATTCAAAATTCGCTGGATTTTACTATTGGTGGTGCTATTTTATTCTATCCGTGGAATGATGTAACTTCTCTTCAATTTGAGGACATATACTAATAAAATTAAATCGTTTAAGTAAAGTTGAGTAATCCTGCTCCATTGTCGTGATAAGTTAGTACAGTGTATAGTAAATCTAGCTAAGTATGTAACTTTTAATAAATGAACCCAATTTCGTTTAATTTAGTCAACTATAACTTGAACTAATTTAATTATTTATTAATTTGAATTAATTTTATAATTCTGAATGTATTTTAAAATAGTAATACCATGCAACTGAATACTTAGTTTAAAACTCTTTAAAATTTTAATGGTTTTAATATTACAGTGTTAAGAAAAATTTTCCAAGATTTTTAAATGAATATTTAAACCAAGTTTTGTATTTTATTTTTATCCCATGCTTTTCCTTTAACTTTATTAAAGCTTAAATGAAATGCTCAGAGTTGCTTAAAACATTTTTGCTATAAAACATTCAATTTGCTTGATTGTCCTAATTATAGTTAATTAGATTTGTGGAACTATATTACTGTCTTGTGCAACAGTTAAGTTTACAAAACTATGGAAAAATTAATGAGCAATCAAACCGGATTTATCATCAAAACGATATCATAATTTGACCTTAGTTATTGAAATATCGAACACTTATATATGTTTAAGTTACAACACCTAGCTTTAATTTATTGTGTAAACTATATTTTGCCAATTAATTTCTATTGAAGTTTACACTTTATTCAAAATTGTAATTTTTTAATTTATAAGTTTCATAATTTTAACGATTCTCTTTACCTTTAAGAATTTAATCATTGCAATTATTCTTTTAATTCTTTGTTTACTTTCTATAATTTCTACGTAGGTACATATGTTATCTACTTTAAATCTTAGTGGGAATCGTAAAAAAAATCGAATTTAGTCTTGTAGAAGAGCTCTAGCCAACTGAGAAATCCTCAATAAATAAATCAAAAGAAAACCAATATTTCAGAAAGTCTCTTAATCTTAACGGAAATATAAATACTTTTTTTATTATTCTTGTATGATTGAAACTTTTAATGATGTTCTCGGATGAAATAAGTAGAATAGAAGTAATAAAAATAATAAGAATCTCTAAATAATTATCTTAAAATATATTAATGGATTAAATATTTTAGATTAATTTATTAACATATTATTATAAATCTCTGTCTTGATCAATAAGATTTTATAGTCCCCCAAGAATTTTTATAAATTAATCTCTATTAATTAAATATAATATGTTTAACTAAATATTTCCAGTTATTACGGTAAAATAGTATATTATTACATTTTAATCCGTAATGTCCTTAAAATAAAAAAAGCACTAAGTGCTCCATAAAATTCTATAAATATCGATGAATTTTGAAACTGGGATTTTTTGTTAGAAATAATTCGAAAATCCTAAACAAATTAATATGAATTAAAAAGATAAAAATAAAAAAAAGTGTTCTTCCTAATAGCATTGAAGGTTTATCTAAATTTTCTAGATTAAAATGCATAATTTATTTTTCCTTGCATTTTTTTACAAATAAGGATAAAGCCATTATGTTATTAAATAAGGTTACTTTATCTAATAAAATATTAATCATTACATTTTGATGTTCTTCAATAAAGTTAATTAAACCAATGAATATAAACTTCCAATTAAACTTAAATTTTTAAACCTTAATATCTTATTATTATTAATAAATTGGCTTAAAAGGTTCAAGATGAAAAAAATATTTTTCTTAAATCAATATTAAGTTGCTTTGATAAAGATACATTAATACAAACCAGAATATGCATGGTCCCTTAAAATACTAATATAAATTTTTCAGACTAATTTAATAGAAGATTATAAAATTCCGAGCTATAAAGAATAGTACGATGAGAATGATGTATTCAAAAAATTAGAGTTAATAATCCGCAAACACAATTAATGTTAAAGCTCCAAACTAATTTTATTAAAGGAAATAATATTGAAAGACTAACAAAAACTTAAGAGTTATGCAGTGGTGCTACATGTTAAGCACTTTTTCTTTGGAATATATGATTCACTTAAAATAAGTTCAATACTTGTCTTGTCTCGAATTAATAAGATTGTCAACTATAATGTATAAGCTGATGAAAAATAGGAGTGATCATCTTAATTAACGAAGAACAGATTTAGGAAATTAAATCTGATTTTCGATACTCAAGTAAGTTTTAAATTTACTTATCAATTTTCATTTATTTAAGAGAGAGGACATCCCCAATAAATCACAACTTATAATTTATTAAAAGTAAAACTAAAAAAAATAATAGAAGCATTATTTATAGATCAAAAGCAATTGAAAATAAATCACTCAATTATAATGTAAGCTAATAAAAGAATAACTTTTATTTTCATTATTTTTATTGGACCTACCAGATAAGACTGCAGGTGTTACCCACAGGTACAATAATATGACGAAAAAATGAGGGGACTAAGAAGAATATACAGATATGAAAGATGATGATAAAACATTTGAAGTAGTTATATTTTAAACATCATAATATGTATTCTAATTCGCATAGTTATAGACATTTTAAGTTTTGTAGAGGAATTAACAATCTTATAATTATTTAAGTGGATTTTGAGGTTTAAAGGGCCTCAAGAGTTGGTTAAGGAAATTTATGAAATGTCCTAAAAAAAGCAGATCAACAAAATATTAGCTCCAAAAATGTGGTTTGCAAAAAGGCTAATTTTTAAATATTATTTAAAATAAAAATAACATCTGAACAATTAATACTTGCTATCAATTGCGAGCGAAGCGAGCAACGAGGGGGGTCAGGACCAATGAACTAATGGAGCAAAAAAAAATTTTTTTGAGAATCACATATAGGAAATACTTTCAGTCGGTCCCCGAATGCCTACATTTGTGATGTAAAATTTTTCACAAACTGGCCCTAATAGGTGTTTAGAAAAATAATAGGAAAAAAAAGATAGAAAAACTTCTAAAAAAAAAAGAAAGAATGTCTATCCCCATCTTTAAGGTGGGTCCCTATTTGATATAAAATTGATAGTAAGTATTAATGATTACCTTTAGTTGAGAATATTTAATATTCTAGAGATCTCCAATTAAATTTTAATCTCTTTTATTTAATTTCTCTAATTCACTAATTCACTAACATCTGAACAAGGCATCTCATCTACTGATCACTCAAAAATGTTTTATATTTTAATTTTAATTTTTATTACTTGACCCAAATATAATGATTTCTGGTAAATACGAACTCGCATAATAAGAATACAAAACAGAATTTACATTTTCTTCAAAGCGCTTAAAGTTAATGGCATTAATAGTTATGTCAAATGAATAAATTTTTGCTTAAAACTCAATATTCTCAAAGTGGAAACAGAATAAATTAAGAAAAAGTTTGAGATTGTATAAAAAATAAAGAGAACTTCATAAATGAAACATCATAATTAAATTATAATGAAAATAGATATGATTTACGTATTAAGACGACTAAGAAGTCTAAAAGAATACATATTAATATTTTTATATTAATTTAAAAATTCATTGATATCAATGAATTTATAGTTGATTTTTTGGGATAAAAATTGAAGCATCTTTTTTCTATTGTTTTAGTAATCATATTTTTTAGCTCAAAAAATTTTCTATAAAAAGTATTGTTTATGTTTTTCTTATTATTTACCTTTTAAATAAAGATACTATAAAGTTTTGTTAATTTTTAGATGAGTTTGTTTAAATTACTATGCAATTTTACTTTAATGCATTAGGGCTATCAAAAATCAGCTTTTATTCATTTTTAAACCTGATCTCTAATAACTTCGAATGATGAGTACTCATGTTTTCAAGGAGATGTGTTAACTATCTACCCTAATGCCTAACTCTCAATTTATCGAAACATATTGAAAGTCTGAGAATTTTATCTATTCTTACTTTATTATAAATTGCTCTAATACAAACTTTCTACTACTAATAATCAGCTGATTAAGTATCAACTCAGAACCCTAATTATTTAAAACTTGATTTTATTAATTCTTTGCAATAAAAATGTAAAATTAAAAAATTAATGGAAAAACTGGTAGGACTAATGTTCATTCAATATAATGTATCTACAATTTTACTTTATTCGGTCTTTGTTGAAATGAATGGTGAATAAGAATTCAGAACTTTTAATTGGTTTTGAAGAAAATGAAAAAAAGTGATATGGTGGAAATGATGATATGTATTTTGTGAATAATAAAATATTAACATTTGTGTTTCTAGATTTACATTTACTATTGTTAATATCACTATTGTTATTAATTAATTTAATTGAAATAATTTACAAATAATAGTGGATATTTTGCATATTAATAATGATATTTTCTTTTTTTTATAAACATTTTTAATAATCAAGAGTTATATTTTTAAATGAATGCCAAAAACTTTTTTTTATTATTTTTGTTAAGTAATTAAAAAATTGGTACATTTTATAGTTATTCTATGAGCTTCATAAATACAATGAAGTTGGGATTTAATTATTTTCTATTTCTGTAAAGATATATGAAATAGTCAAGCTATTTTCAACATAATGATAAATCCTATTAAAATCTTAGAGTGTCTTTTAAACCCAAGTATTATAGGATTTAAAGATCAAGCTAAGACTTGTTGTATTTTATTTCTTCTCAGAATCTTTAAGGTTTTTATTTTTTTATTATTCTTTATATTAAACATCCTATGAAATATATAATATTCTTATTCTTTTTGATTTTCTATATAAATTTGAATCTTAAGCGTATTACTTTTGCCAAAATCTAAAAAGTATTATTTAATTTATGTTATCTTAACTGAAATAAATAGAAATTTATTTTTATTTTAATAATTTATTTTATTAATATTACCTAAAATCTAATACAAGTGATAAATGTCTAAGTTATGATCTTAAAGCTGAAGAAAGTTTAGGTAATTAGAGAGAGAAAAATAATTAATAATTTTGACCATATTATGCTGGTTTAAGCTAAAGGATATTTTGCATAATCAAAATAAATATAGCTCCAACTTAATTTAAATGAATTTGAAAAGTATTAATGTAAACCAACAGAAAAAATACGAGATAATTACCATAAAATATAAATATAACTCAGATCTTGAACATTACCAAATGATAAAAGAATTTCAATACACACATTAACAGCATTCATTTCCCTCTCTTATCCGAGTATTTATGATATAAAAAGGCAATAAGACAATCAGAACTACTATATTAAATCTATTAAATAGAAGTGTTAGATTCAATTAGTTGTAATGATGGGAGACTTCAACTTTTGCAAAAATAGTTGAAGAAAAGACTGAATATTGAAGGCTTTATCGAATCCACTAAAAGAAGTAGATACTTATTCAACTGGGAATCAACTAATCTAAATCTTCAAAAATGTGGAGTCCGTCAGCTGGGTAATAATTCAATTAAATTTGCTTACTTTTGATATCATTCAAACAAAACTCAAAATCAATTTATAAAAGCATGTAATATGACTTCTATTAAAAATGTTGATGATTTAGGTTTTATTAAAATAACGGTAAGGATTATAAAAATGCTAAGAAATGTCAATATTGCCTTGTTCAAAACTATGTAAATATTTTCATGTTAAAATAGGAAAATATTATAAAATGAGGACTTAGTTTTAAAAAATTCTTGAATAAGTAGTAAAAAATAGTCAGTCTTAGATAAAAATTGTTATTTCAAGTAACAAATGTAAATCGAAAAAAGTAATAAGAGTAATATGGAATTATTAAACTAAATTTTTAGAATTGCTGCAATGTAATAATAAAATACTCAGATATATTTTATAAATTTCTTGTATGTATATTTCATCAATTTTTGAATAAAAATTTCACGTTTATGATAAGTTACTTTTGATAACTATTAATTCAATAATAATAATAATAATAATAATAATATGATCACATTGAGGTCTCTGAGGACCCCCGATCTTAAATATATGTTAATATATGTAAGGGACTAGCCCTTTTATAGATTAGAGTGCTCTTCATTATTTTGGTACTGTTCTGTTCTCTCTCTTACTGTGTTTTCTCACTTCCTTTTCTTCTTTGTGATGATTTTTGTTTTCTTGTGTTTGACATTCTTGTTATTCTCTGTCTTAGATTATCATAGTAGGGATAAGTTCCGATAAGATCTGATGAGGACATGTCATTATGTGATGATTAGGTAAATAGTTGGTTTATATGTAGCACATTTCTTTAGTTAGTACTACAAATATTCTAATAACTTTATTTATTATTTCCTGAATCCATTGCAAAATCACCTTGGGTGAATCCTGAATTTGAGTTTATATTAGAAGTTGAATTTTCATTTTTATCTTCCTATTTTGTTAATAAAGTGAAGATAACGATTTGAATATGAAAATTAGAAATTAATCAAGATTTATAGTATAAGTTAGGTCTTCAGCTGCTTTTACTGTCTTAATTCCTCTCCATTTGCAGTATTTCCATCATCACATTTTTCATAGCTTGTACTTTTCAGAATCATGAAGACTATTTGCATCTGATACTTAGCATTCCTACTGTCAACGAGAACTACTTTTTAGGTGCTGCTGCTGAAGCCGCCGCCATAGCTAGCCTCAAAGCTGTCTTGCTGGAGATCCTTGTTCAGAGAGAGACTCCATTATGTTTAGTAGAAATTTAATCATTTTCAGAGATTTAATAAATTAAATTAGGGTAATTAAAACTTTTTAAGTTTTAATGTTTGAGACATTTAAATCATACTAATAGGTTTAATCTATATAGAATTTTTATTAGAGATGTTTTAATTAATTTTAGGCTTAAATATATTAATTCAAACTTGCCCTAATTTAATTTATTAAATCTCTGAAAATGATTAAATTTCTACTAAACATAATGGAGTCTCTCACTGAACAAGGATCTCCAGCAAGACAGCTTTGAGGCTAGCTATGGCGGCGGCTTCAGCAGTAGCACCTAAAGAGTAGTTCTCGTTGACAGTAGGAATACTAAGTATCAGATGCGAATAGTCTTCATGATTCTGAAAAGTATAAGCTATGAAAAATGTGATGATGAAAATACTGCAAATGGAGAGGAATTAAGACAGTAAAAGCAGCTGAAGACCTAACTTATACTATAAATCTTGATTAATTTCTAATTTTCATATTCAAATCGTTATCTTCACTTTAAGATTTCTAATTCATTATCAAATTCTGTTGTGGCTCTAGTCAGATTGTCGACTTTTTCCAATTGTATAGGAGTTGTCAATTTTGTGTTTAGGCCTTAAAAAGATGAGTACTCTAGCTCTATTCTTTTTTGTTCCATAGCTCTTGTTTCTTCATTGTTGAGTTCATTCTGAGATTGGAGCTAATGGTTGTCTACCTTTTTTTCCATGTATTTTGTTAATATAAACTATTTAGGGATTGGATTAGAGAAAAGTGAAGATTTTGTTTGGTCAAAAAGGGGGTGGATCTCATTCTTTGGTTCTCTATTTAATAGGTAGGTCTAGTCTCTCTCCTGAGGTTTAGAAGTTGTTATTGGATAGTGATATCTTTTTAGTAAGATTTGAAATCTATAATGGGGTTTGTTCTTCTTGTCTCGGAGTTATCTGGGAAGCAATAATTTGAGAAAAATTCATTTATGTATTAAATAAATCCTTCCAAAGTAAGCCTTGTGGCTGTGGTTCTTTATGCTTCTGGTTATGATTAGAATAAATTAGATTAAACTTTAAGACTTAATTTTTGAGGCTATTAGTATTATTAGAATTAAATAGGGGTTTAACCTTGATTTAGTTACTAAATAGGCTCGAAGATGGGGTGGTGGTATTGACTAGTGACCGAGGCTCTGAGTTCTGACTTGTTGTGGTCAAATATGTTGTGTTGACCTTTTATTTGAGTGAGAAAACTCGTCTGGTTCTCTTGTTTCTCTTTTTCTTTTTGCTACTTAAGTACTTTTGTTCTTCTTAGTACTTATTCAATGAATCTTTTTGAGAAATAATCATCCATGTTTGGTTCATCAAGTGAACACGATAGTAGGTTGACCTCTTTAAAGTTGATGTCAATATTCAAGAGTCCCATTTCAACAAAATCTAGTAATTTACGCTGTTACTATTAGCTAGCAAAAGATAGGATGTTTCCGTCGTCATAAAGACCTACTCCGTTGGCGAAATTGGAGGTAGAGACTTAAATTGCCTTGTTGGGGTCAGCCGACATTCCTTTGTCGTAGATTGCGACCGCAGAGCAAGTTTAATTGCAATTTAATAATATTACTATTAATTCAATAACATGAAAGAGGTAATCGATAAAATGCAAGAAAAATTTCTGATTCATTAACAGAAAAATAAAAGTAATAAAGCTTTGTACAAAAACAGATAACTACCAACCATTAAATCACTAGAATAAATGAGATAAAGAAGGAGATTTTAAAAGTAGAAGTTTAAAAGTAATAATATTTAGTTTAATTTGTGAGAGGATAGTAAGTAAAATGAAAAAAAAATAAAAGCGCAGTTTATATAATATTTCAGATAAACTTTCATTGAATTAATAGTATCTTAATATTTATCATTAATTGTAAATAGAAATTTATATCAATGTAATATATATATTTTGATGATAAATATAAACTAGAAAAATTTTAACTAGAGAGCAAAAAAAAAAAAAAACAATTAAAAGTAGTGGACATTAAGATAAAAAAAAATAAAAACAGGGGATTAAGCAAAGAGCTAAGTTTTAGACTTTTATGAATAAGCATTTAAGGATTTAGAGAATGAGTAAAACTTTTAAATAAATCGAAATATAAATGATAATTAAAGAAAATAATGATTATATTAATAAAAATATGAAATTAACTAGTTTATCAATCATTTATATTTTAATTTATTTAAAAATATCTAACTCTATTAAAAATTCAGGAAGTAAACCATGAAGATGTAATTAAGGTAAGGAAAAAAACTACCAAAGTAAAAGTAAAGTTGCTGAATGGAAGGTGACACTGGAATACAAAATAAAAAATAGAAAAGACTAATTTTTTAGTAATTTAAATTAAATAAAGATATTTAATAACAAAACTTTGTAGAAACACAAAATTAATAGTAATAAACTTGGACTCTATCAAATTGTGTAGAAAATTTAAATTTTCAAAATCAGTGTTTAAAGGTATTAAAGCTTTAAAAAAGAAACTATTAAAACTATTTCAATAATAATAAGAGTGTAAAAATTAACTTACTAAAATTACTAGAACTCATTAAAATTTTATGAAAATAAGCATAGTTTTTTAAACACTAATATATAGGATGTTATTCAGTCTGGAAAGTTAAACAATTATTATAAATATTTATGTAAAACCAAAAGAATTAAGCAATAGTAAGTTTAATTGAACTCTTGTACACAATAACTAGAATAATATTTGTGAGTTACCATATAATTATATAAAAATGAGGAGTCCAGTGAGGGATCACAATTTCCTAATACTATTTTTATTATTCTAAATAAAACGCCTTATAACTCACAATAAGGAGTGGTGCATTTGATCAATAAGGCCAAGTTGATGAAGAATGAAATTAATTTACAAGAGATAAATATAATTAAAAAATTAAGAGGTTATCCAATGATTCAAGAATTATGTTTCTTTGTGAAATCACATATTTTGAAACTAAACTCCAATAAACAACCTTAATGAGTTTATAATTTAAAGGAATAACGAATTTATTTAATTAAAATTATAACAAAGTGCAATGTATTAAGAGTTAAGTATATTTGAATTCTCTTAGAATTAAGGTGAAAAACTAATTAAGGAATTTGATTGACAGAGCTTTATCAAACGTAAATAGTTCCATTAACGTGACTATTTACGATTTAATAATGATTGCATAAAATAAGTTATTAAACATTTACAAAGCACATCCCATAAATGAAATTAAAACTTTTAAGTTAAATATACAGCGAAAATTAAACTTTAATTAAAAAGATCGGTTTAATTGCTACAACGAACATTCCAAATTATTAACACAGCTTAAAGAAATAAATCATTTAATTTAGAAAGACCTAGATCAAGACAGTATGAAAGAAACATATTATATAAAAGAATTACTAATTTCTTAAACCTCAAATAAGTTTGCAATACAATTAGCCATTCAGGGATGCGTTTTAGAAAAATGAGAATTATAAAACAAAACTATAATATAGTTTGATGGCAATAAGTTAAGGAAATCAACAATCAAATAAGGAATTAACCAATAAAAAAACTTCCATAAAGTATTATAAATAATGAATTACCTTAAGATGGGCTAATAAATACATCAAAAGGCTCAACAAGACTATCAAAACTAAATGGGAGAATATACTAAATGACCTATTTTTAATGAAAATATATTATTTTATTATAAATAGAGTTAAATAAAATTGTAAAATAAAACATATAAACTTAAAAAACATACGTGAAGAAACTGTTGAATATAAATTATTATTATATATAAATTATTAAAATAGGCTCTATTTAAATAGAATATTAAAGAATTATAATATGAAAAATTCTATTTATTATATGATATCAAAATTAGAGGTAGTAACAATAATAATAGTAATAATGTAGGCACACTGAGGCCTCTGGGGACCCCCGCTTTAAAATGCATGGTAGCACATAAGGGACAATCCCTTTTAAGTTAGAGTGGTGATCATCACTTCTTGAACGACGCAGGTTCCTCACTATTCACCTCACCTGAACTGTGGCTTATCTTAACCAAGTGTCCATCTCTGGTTATCGTCACTTAATCTTTTGCTTTTCGCCAAGGAGCCCTCAGAATTCAACAGTTGATCATCGGTCAATTCTGGTCAGAATTTCATACCGCTCTGCAGTGCATATCTTTACGCAAGTGCGTCATCGTAGTAATGGGGTACTAAATAGGAAGAAAGCACTGAGTTCCACGCCTGAAGTCCCAAGAATAAGCTTTAGGGAAATCTCGATTTTCCGAGCACAATCCGAGATATAGAGTTAAGATCTCTCCTTAGGGAATTTCAAGGAGTCCGATTTGAAGTCTGGGGCTATTAAATTAGTCGTCTTAAAACATTCGTCAAGTTCGGTTAAAAGATGAGACAACTTTTCGTCGCTCGTTCCAACTTATTTGTTTCTAATTTAATAATAATTAGATCTAATACTAATTAATCAAATCAAAATTGAAATCTCTCTAATATTGTTTAATTTTAATCCTCATTGTCATAGTCTTCAATATCAGCATCTTAGATTTCTTCTAAGTCCTCTCTCTCTGTTAATTCTTGCAAGCAATTATCTTAGGGCAACTGTGGTTTTTCTAGGATTAATACTATAAAAATTATTTTAATGATATACTTTTTGTATCTAAAATTTTATGTAAGTGATGTACTTCCTCCTGTGGCCATCTATTAGAATTTTAATTTGAACTTTTCATTAAATTAATTATTTTCCATTTAATATTACAATTAAAATATTGATTTACTGATTTATTTAGCTGTGTGATATAATTAATCTTTTATAAAGAATAAGTTTTAAAAACTAATTAAAAGATTGTTAAAAATGTGAGATATTATAAATAAAAATATAATAAATATAACTATTTTTACAAAGAGAAAAGAGTAATAAACAGTAATTCTCATTAATAATCTTAGCAGTATCTGTAATAGCTTAACCTTAAAATAAACACATATTCAGATTTTAATACTACTAATTTAGTCTACAATTTTTAATATCATTTATTGCTCCTCGTATTTAGCCTCTCATCTATTATAGTCACTCTTGAGTAATCTTTCTACTTTTCTTCTTCATGTATTAAAATTTTTGCAATATTTTTAGAAATCGTATTATTTTCTTAGAATTCCGCTTTGTGAATATCTTTTAGTTTATAAGCTTTTCCATAAATATTTTGAAGAATCTCGCACCTGGATACATTAGCATGTAATAATAGAATAGGATTTAAAATTTAATGAATATATAGTGAAAAAACAAATAATAAAAACCAAATATTAAACATAAGTTCAGGCGGTAAGCACTTAAGCTTTTACATCCTTTGATCAGAGTTCGAATCACACGAAAACTTTATTTTTTAATTTACAGTCTAGTTAATAAATTTAAAAACAATTAAATTCATAATTTTGATTTGTAAATATTCTACAACCACCCAGATGATTTTACTCTTTTAATTAAAAATGATGAAAAATAAAAAAGGCAGTTTATTCATTTTTTTCTTATTTTTACTTATCCAATGAATTTGTATATTTAATTAGAAAGTTGTAATTACTATTAATCATTTCTCATTTTATAAAATTAATGCACAATATAGTTCAATTAATTTATTTTTTAAGAAATCTAATTCATTTATGTTTAAATGTATTATCATTAAAAGCAAGTTAGGGTATAAATAAACAAGTTATGAATTATTAATATGTTTATTGATAAACCTGAACAAACCAACTTTAGAAAGTATAAATGAAATCTACATAATGGGGGAATATCTTTTGTATTTTTGTATATTCTCATTAAAAACAATTAAATTATAAGTTTAACTGATCATATAAAGCAATAAATATTTTCAATAAATTGCGGAAAGATAAGTTTTACAAAATATACATGTATTGTTATAATAAATAAATATTATGAATATGACTTTTTTTTGCAATTAGATAACTAGAAATATAAATTTTTTCAAGTTCAAATGATTTTAATGTGATTTCCGCTAAGTAAATTAATTATAATATAATAATTATTTAATTAACCTCAGTTAAGTAGAAATGAATATCTAATTGAGGATAAAGAAGTTTATAATTATGAATAATAATATATTTTAAATAATAAAAATAAGAGGGTTCTTTTTGTTTAAAAAATGATCTAATGGACTAATAAAAATTTAATAAACGAGAGTGAAGTACCACGTGAGATATTTTGAAGAAAGGAAAAATTATAATAATTAGTTATATGAAATACCGTATTAACTGAAATGTAGTATCTGACATTTGAAATTAAATGAGAAAATAATGATAAAAGACAATAAAACTAACTAAAGAGATAAGATAATTGACTGAAGATCAGAATATAAACCCCATTATTAAATTGAATAAATCACATAGCCAGAGGAATTCATTAATTTATATGAAATTATATTTTGAGTTGTAAAAAGAGTTCAAAGCTATTTCGAATTGACAAAAGTTAAATGCAAATTATTTACAAAAATATCTTCACAAAAGTAAGGCCTGTAATTAATGAATATAATTTATTCGAAATACAAGTACTGATATTGTGAAGACACTGAATAAACAATATGATGAATTTTTCTGAAAGTATTAAGAAATATAATGCAAGAATAATGGTATAAGAAATTAAATAAGCATTAGTTAGAATTCGATAATTAGTAGGAAAATATTGAATCTGTTACAAGCTGTCATATTTCTGAGGAAAACATGTTATTGTTAAAATTTATTCACCCAAATTAATCTTGATGACGAAAAATATTAATGTTGACATTTATTGTCTAAAAAGATTTTATCCAAAGCATTTAGGTCAAATTTATTTAAAAAATTAAAATAAGTAAATAATAATACATATCAATGAATTATATTTAGTAAGATTATTGATTTATTATTTACAATTCAAAGTAATTTATCAAACAAAAATATAAGTGAGTTATATTCATGTGTTAATTTAAAAATTATAGAAATATCCTAATTATTTAGTATTTATGTAAAAATAATTCTGAGTTCAATTGAATAATAAGTATCTGATTACAAACTAAGCTAGGGATAACCATAAAGATCATCCGTTTATATATTAATGTGAAAGCTTATAATAAAGTTGTATATTATTGATTTTCTTTTTAAGAATATCTAGCAACAACTAAAATTTCTTTATAATGTTTACTCTTTTTTATTCAGATAGTTTTTTTATCAAATTATATGAATATTAATTATTATTGAAATGTAAATTATTAAGCAATATTATTGTAAATTACTTAATTTAAAAGATATTACATTTTAAAAATATAATAAAACAATTGATTAAATAAATTATACATTTAATAATAAACATTGTTTATAGTACTTGTCCAATAATTATCTTCATCAAAACCTTTTGTTAAAAAAACATCCAATTCTAAAATACCTTTTAAAAATACTTAATACTATTTTAATAGCAATTTTATATTTTTACAATTATTTATAAACTTATTTCTCAATTAATTTTCTTAATAAATAGGAAATATCGAACTGTCTAATTTAAAACTAGATTATTACAGATCCTAGAACACGATATTTAGAAATATTTTAGAAATAATTATGCAAATTAGATGTCGAAGTATGATAAAGGTTTGCAATAATTTGGGTATATATTAACAGAAGACTTCGAAATTGCTAGAGATTTAAAACTCGAAATATCAATAAGTAAGCTTGCCCTATTTTAAATTTAAATAAAATCAATAAATCTAAGTTATAAAAAGATGGATTTGTAAGAAGTATCTTCTTATACTGTAGAGCAAATAAGAAACATTTCAAGTTATAGGTACAAGAGACTGGTGGAGAGCTATAGTCGTCCTGATGGTTAATCACATTGAAAAACAGAATTTTTTAGAAGGACAAGTTATTCAAAATCTAAACTTACTACAAGCAAAATAAAAATGTAATCGTGATAACAAATATATTAATAAAAAACAACTATTTTTGAGTGGTTAATATTATTATTAATTTAATTATTTATTTTAGAATGACAATAATATGCTCAACCTGAAACATTAATATTGAATATAGTGATATAGACATAAGTTTTTCCCATTTAAAATGAGAACCTAGAGACAAATACAAAATCAAATACCAAAATGATATATAAATATAAAAAAATTAACGAGAAGATTTATCTGGATCAATAAGCTCATACTTACAGATTTAATTGTCCTTGGTAGGAGATAATATGTTACAGTTCAAGCAAAAGTGTGATGACTAAGAAAGATTACTCAACTAATTGATTTAAGATAACATAGTGGCTATCTTTTTCAATGTAGTATTTTGACTTCGCTAAGGTTGTCAAGGTATCTTGAGAAGGAGACTGAAATATTTACGATGAAATGAAATTTAGCTAAATCCACTATATTTGGGTTAAAGATCAAAAGCGTTACATCTAGGAACAAGTTTTATAATCATTTAAAACATTAATTTTTTAGATCTTATTATAATTTTCTTGTCTTATGTGTTTTTATCCATAACTTCATTTTCGAGATTGAACTCTCCCTGTTTAAGGATATATTTCTTATATTAAAAATTTCTTGGAGATTATACTCGAATCAACATTTAGAGATAGAATAGATAAAATTGGATTATTAAAATTTATGAAGAAAATGCAATCAGTGAAATAGGATTGAGAATATGTTAAGTTTACAACTTTACAAGAAGATGAAACAATTTAATACTTAAAACAGCCGTATATAGACAATTTATTATTACTTACTCAATATTATAAATGAAATTAAAAAATACTACAATTAATTAGTTTTAAATTTTCAGGAATATTTTAATTTATATTAATATTTAATTAGAGGGAATAAGAATATTAAATCAGTAGCATAGTAATTTGTAAAACATTGAGTGCATTTAAATGTATTATATTTATTGTTTAATTAAGTTTTGAGTATATAAATATTTTAATTAAATTTAATTATTAAATATAATATAAATAAGTTTAAGCACTTGAAACTGAGCCATCATAAATAATATATGATCTTTATATGTATAGCATAATCGGGAGTTTTATTAATAAACTAACAAATAAATAAAAATTTTCAAAAATATCTTCTCGTTAATTAAGGCAGAACTATAATGTTTTTATAAAATATAATCAGCATAATTTTTGTTTTTCAATAAAATATTTTGAAATAAATACTTGAGTAATATAAAAATATTTAAATTGGAATTTCTGTTCCTTTCACAAATTATATAAGTTTCAAAATTGTTTCTAAATAATTGAATAATAAGTTTTCCTATTAGAAGTAGTCATAAAAATATACTATATATTTAAGACACAAATGTATGTAAAGGAGCAATAGCAATTGTAAATAGAAATATTAAAATACGATATGGAAAAGATGGAACTGTTAATATAATTCTAATGCATTCAAACTTTTATTAATTAATAAACTATATTTTTTTTTAAATAAAAAAAGAATTATAAAAATTACATTATATATTTAAATTAATATCGCTTCAAAAATAAGTTATTTTATTGAAAAATTATTTATTTTATTTTTATAATATCTATTTAATTTAAGCATTTTTAATTAAAATACTAATTATAATATGTTTATGACTTTTTAACAAAGCCATCTTAATTAAATAACATTTGTTTTTTAAAATGACATATATTACTTCCCTAATATTGCCATGGAACTCTTTACTTGAATATTTTGTGTATGTAAAATTAGATATACTATTAAATAATTTTTAATTTTTGCATTATTTCCTAAATACATTTAATCTTTGATAATGAAACTAATTCATAATTAGATCTATGATTCTTTTTTAAAACAAGAAAAAAAAAATAAGCAAGACATTAAGCGATTAATTTATTATCCAATTAATTAAAATCTTAATTATAAATGAAGTTTCTTATTTTTTCTTTAAAATTATAATTAGCTTAATAGGGTTAGATATATTTCGAAATAATTATGTATAAATATTGAAATTTGAATAAATTAATAATGTAAGTTATAATTAAAATATTTCTATAAATTTAAAAATAATTATAATTGTAAAAAAAAATTACAAAAATAATAGTTGATAACTATTTTTTTCTGCAAATAAAAATGTTATTTTCATTTTTCTTGTATTTCTTCATTAAACATAATAAATTTTAATATCTAGTTCTATATTTATGGAGTAATTATTTTATAATTGAATACATTTGACAAAAAATTCCTTTGCTTATTTGTTGTGTTATTATATAAGACCCGAATGTTGGGGAGTGAAGCTGTATATCATAAAAGTTTTCTTGAATCCGAAATTATATTTTTATATTTATAAATTAGAACTGTTGAAGTATGCTAATATCTTTTACAATAATCACAAGTATTATACTGTTTAATAATATATAATAATATTTAATGAATTTTATAATAATACTAAGGTAAGGAATAATAGTAATCTAATTAACAATCAATTTTTTATTTTAATTTAGTAAGATATATAGATAAACTTATACTTTGATGTAATTAGTTATATTTTAATAAAAATAAGAGGCAGACTGGATTTATGATAATTCACATTTATTAACAGTAAAGAGACATATATTACAAAGAGATTTACACACAATTAAAGAAACATCGAAAATGGTTTCACATACTTTAAAACATAAGAAAATGATTTCGAAAAAAAAAATCTACTACCAAAGTTAAAAGAATAAAAGAATAATTGAGAAAAGAATATATACAATAAAAATAAGTATTCTTTAAAGTTATTAATAAAATAAAAATTTGTGAAGGATAAGTGAAAATAAAAAGTAATAAATAGAAATTTTTGATAAGATATATATTTAGGACATTCTAAAAAGACTAATTGAAAAGGGAATGGAAAGAACTAAATTTAATTAGAGTTTTTTTTAATTAATATAATTTATAAATTTAAACTGTTAATTATATTAACTTTATTAATTTTTAGTAAAACAAAATAATTATTTGAAAAAAGATTCAAAATTAGTGCTCAGCGAGGTCTAAATGACCAGAATCGGTTTTTAAGGGTATTTTTAGAAAGTATGAGTTCGATGCTGCATGTTGGCGGGCAAGGGTTTGGCTCTGGAAAATTTTGAAAAAGTAAATAATGGACTATTGTGTTCTTTTAAATATAATATAGATAAATCTTCAATTTATTAAGCATGCGATCTAAATTTCCTTTTTTTAATCTTAATGGAGTTTATTGGTTTATGGGTTTAGTTATTCTTTTAAACTTAATTAATTTCTATTTTTGTTTTTTTAGATTTAAAGATATTTAGCCCAAGAACCTTACTAAACAAGACATATGAAGTAATGCTTACGTTTAGTAGGATTGTGCCAACGTTTTAAAGGATATCATCTGTTTGTCAAAAGTGCTTCAAATTTAGAATAGCTATGGAATTTAAAGCTTTAAATACGTTTTAGGAAATATGACATTTGATCTTTTGTGAAGTCTTGTTGATCGATTATCTCGGTTCCCCAAGTAGATGTCTGAATTGGACATTCCATTGTCATTATATAGTTCGATATGCGTCGAGTGGTACCCCTAGTTGCCACACGATATCGTTAATTCCGTATTAGGATTGCAAAACTGAAAATCACAACATGCCTGCAGCTTTATGGCAAGATTAGCTTACAAGAATGACAAAATATATAGAGTACATAATACCAAACTTGAATCTTTTCACACCAATGATTCCCCAAGAACCTCCTAACAACAAAGACAAGATACTCCAAAATCTATTACAAAAGATAAAGAGATCAGAAGAGCAGGGAAAATGCCTAGAATAAGATTCTACAAAAACTTGGCTTCCTTCGCGATAAATAGGAATTGACCTTAATCCATGTCTATAGAGCTAGCAATAAGAATTAGCTAAAATATGATAATTTTGGTGAATAAATTGATTAATCAAGATTAAACATGTTTAATAATAAATATTAAAATAAATATATATTTTTAGGTACTCTACCGCAGATTTTATAGTATAAACCTGTTTTGCGGTAGAGTACCTTAATTATATAATTAAATTAAAATTAAAATAAATATATATAGCATTACTTTTTCTAAAGAATGCATTATAAATTTTATTTTTATATTTAATGATCAAATAATAATGCTTGTAACTATTTTAAGAATCATCATTTTAAGTTTTAGCTTTTTTATATTGTATTTTTATGTTTTAATTATTTATTATATATTACACTATTATTAAATGCATTCTTTAGAAAAAGTAATGCTATATTTATTTATTTTAATTTTAATTTAATTATATAATTAAGGTACTCTACCGCAAAACAGGTTTATACTATAAAATCTGCGGTAGAGTACCTACAAATATATATTTATTTTAATATTTATTATTAAACATGTGTAATCTTGATTAATCAATTTATTCACCAAAATTATCATATTTTAGCTAATTCTTATTGCTAGCTCTATAGACATGGATTAAAAACAATTAACAAGCACTTCAGTATCTTTAAAAAGTAAGAGTAGAATGAATAAGACTACAATGAAATCAATGGAAGACCATGAATAATAATATACAGTTAATGAAACAAAGAACAAAAAAAACGGATATTAATAAATTACAATGCTTCTATCAGATTTGAGAAAAGTAATTTATCACATATTATTTAAACTAAAACAATTAGATCTATATTTTATATTTAAAATCAATTAAAGAAAATAAATTTTGATTATTTAATTAGAAAAAATTGTAAATTCGGGCAAGTTGTAGAAAGTTAAATATTCAAATTTTTAGAAGCCAAAATATATAATGATTTATAATTAATATAATAATAAAAATTAAAAAAATGATTGAAATTAATTACTTTATGGTTATGTGATACTCCATTTTCAAATATATAAAAATTTGATCATTTAAAACTTTGATTATTTTTAAAATGAATGGTTAGCATTCTATAAGTCCATCTTCTGATTATAATCTTAATTTATTTATATTATATATAATATCTATATTAAGTTTTGGCGAGCTATCACGAAAAAGTTGATCGAGATAGCTCGCCATTTTAATTATTTTAATAATCATTTTAAATCCTTTAATTCAATAATTTTATATTGATTATTGAATATAGAAACTTCAAACTTCAATCATTAAATTATTGAAAAGAATTTTTAATTTATTTGTGCTTAATATATAGTGGAGTAAGTTATCTCTTTATGCTACAATGTATAATAAATGAACTTCCATATTTTATAAATAAACTTCTATAATTTTAATTATAGTGATTAAAATAAATAAATTATATATAAACCAATATATACTTAAAGTCTTAAATGATCTTTAATTTAATTGGTCTATTATACTCATAATTTATTTATATTTTCTGTATTTTAAAATGAAAGTTAATTTAACAGAAATAGTAATTCAAAAAGTTAAGTAACTAGTTTAGTAATTTTAAATATTTTTAAAGCATCATAAAGTTTATATCAAGACGATTGTAAAACAGGTTTATATAAGTTATTAATAAATTTACTTATTTATCATGGTAAAATCTAATGTTTCCAATAAAAGAATAATGATATATTAGATAATAAATATATTTTAATAAATTATATTAATTTTGGCGAGCTATCTCGTTCAGTTTTTTCGTGATAGCTCGCCATATTTTTGATTAAATATTTTAATTAATAATAAAAATAATGAAAATAACGATATTGAGATTCAGCATTCATTGTTTTGAGAATCATATATTAATTTATAAATAGAATAATGTAAATGGTTTATAATCAATCCAGTGATACGATTTTTTTTCCTTAAATTTTAATATATTATTATAACTTTTATTAATGTATATTATAAATCTCAGTTTTAGATATTTGAATATTTAACTTTCTACAACTTTCCCCAATTTACAATTTTTTCTAAATCATCTAATTTTACAATCTTTTATATTAAATTGTTCCATTTAATAATTAAGAATCTTATATTGCTGGTTCAAAAATAAACTCATATTCCTATATTTCTATCTTATTTACTAAATTAAGGTTTTATGAAGAATATGGGGGTGAAAAGATTTTCATCATAGTAATTTACTCAATGATAATTAATATCTTTATACTTTATACTCTTTTGGTTAAACATTCATTAATATAGCACAATATTTGTAACTGAAATAAATGAATAATTTTATGGGATGTATTTCTTATAAAATTTGAAAAAAATAATTGCTTGATAAACTTAATCGTACTAATGTTTTAAATCATGAAAATATTACAAATTAAATTCCAAAAAATATTTTAATAAAATATATTGAATTTCAATTATTTATAAGTGAATGTGACTAAAATTAATGACAAAATATGCTTTGGTGTTAATTCATATTTATAAATGCATTTTTATTATATTAATAATATTAAGCATTATTATAAAATTATAAATTTTATAATAAATTGATATATTAATATCAGGTTTGCATCCAACATAATTTAAGATATAAATTATGAAGTAATAACCTTAATGCATATACTATTATTATTTAAATCTTTTTGTAATCTATCGACAATATTCGCAAATTGTTTCAAATGCTTTTTATAAAATTTAATTGAAAAATAGTTGAAAAGGGGTATTCAATTTATTTGGTGAGAAAGTAGACTACAACAAAAAATAATTAAATGCCCCCCAACAAATGTGAAAAGAATTAAGTTTAAATCCAAAGTAGAGTATTTTGATTATTTTTTAAATTAATTTAAATTTCAATATCTTAGTTAGATAGCCTAATATATTAGTGTACCAAAGATTATTCTACTCAAGAGATTTATAGATTTGATGATATATTGCTAAATTTATAAATAAAAATCAAATTAACTATAAATAATTAAATTTCAATTATTTCAATGAATTTTAAACTAACTTTTTTATAATTTAACAACTTATATAATTACTAGAGAATTATATAATTTAAGTTTAGATTTTTATATTATTTTTCACCTTAAACTTGTGGCTTGATTTTTTATACTGTGATTGATGTTAAAGAGAAGTCTATCTAAATCCATGGACTTATCCAAGAAAATCAAAGCCCAATTTAGAAATAACTAGTTTATTAAAATAAATTGTAGCATATATGCTATTGATTGATAAGAATATAAAATACTTAGCAATAAAAAATTAATAATATTTAACAGAATTTAGAATATTCGCAAAAAAATATTTAACAAACCGTAGCAATATACATTTTAATTAGCTTTTATTTCGTTACTTAGCTCTCATAAATATATAATATCTCATTTTTTCTTTATAATTAATAAAATTTAGAACAGTAAATTGATAATTTATAACATCAACTATCATAATTCAGCTTTCATTGAATATTATATTACTACACATTTGGTAAATATTTTTAAAAGACTATGATAGCAATAATTACAATATAAAAAAGATTATTAATTTTTGTCTAAATCAATTATAAACTGTATGCAATCTATCAAATAGCAATTAATTTCAATTCTAAAATTAATATATAAAATAAAGTCACTCACGATATAGGAATTTTAAGTAATTTTAATAACTCTATGAAAGTAATATTATAAATGCTGATAATTCTCTCTTTTTATTGAATTTTTATATTTAAATATTTTTTTTCAAACTTATTTATATAAAATTGGATTTATAGCTATAAAATATAAAGAAAAGATAAATTTATAACCCCAAAATGGAGCTTACTCCAAATAAGCGCGACGATAATAATGAGGCCAAACAATGCGCATTCAAGTTCATTCTCAATTAAATAATCTCTTTCATCAAACATATCAAACCTCGTTACTACCACTTGCTATGAAAACATAGTTGAGTTGATGGGTTAACTATAAGCTTTCTTTTGAGAGAAGTGCAGCTGATTTAACTTCTATTAAGGGCAAGTGTGGAAACTTAGATTTAGACTAAACAACATAAAACATGAATCTCTGATTTTAAATAATGGATTATTGTTTGTTTAATGATAAAAATCAATTAAATTTAACATATCACTGTTTAATACTAAATCAAACCATCAATCTTAGTCGTGATGTAGACGTATCTGAGTGAGTTGACGTGGCAAATTCCGTGACGTGGCACTCGTGAAGTAGAAAACTCTGAAAACCATTCTCGCTATTACCTAGTCTTCTCCCAAAATCAAGATGTCATCCCAGTTTGTACCTGGGGACAGAGCTCGTGAGATCCAACTTAATAACAGAAGATGGAGAAAAACGCTTACCGGTCCCACCGCTGCTGGGAAACGTAATCCCTATCCTTTCGCTGTGGTAGCTTCAGCACCCTAACCCGGTGTGGGAGAAAAATCCTTATCGTTGGCTTCAATGGTTTTCGTCTTCTCACTTTCGAAGGCAGAGCCTACCTTCATCCTGCTCCCTATTACCTAGGAAACTGAACTCAAGCCAGTAGACTCATCTAATGCAGGGAAATATTAGGATCAAGCTCACTCGAAGAGTGTACGCTGACAGATTGAACCCCGCCGACTGGTCCCTCATGCGTTCCGCCCAGCAACCCCCTACCTGCCCTCGATAGGCCTTAGTGTAGTAGAAAGCTCTATCAGAAAGTCTCAAGTGGTTAGTACCACCTAGCAATTAACTTTCTAATTTAAATAATGGATTATAATTAATCTATGTATCTTTATATATGAAATTATTAGAAACATAGTATTGCAAAAGACACTTTACATATTAAATAAAGGTACAAGGAATATTCTATGCGATAAAATTTAAAAATAGCATAATAATTATATAATCAGATTTATAAAGTAAAATTGTAAGCAAGTTTTAAAATTTTATAGGATTACTCTTTAATATTTATATTTTAAGAATAAAATCAATTGAATATTCTATTTTCTCCATTTATTCTTTATTGGCATAAACATAATTACAAAATTGTCTGTCATTTACTCAAAATAAATACAATTATATTTATTTCTAATAAATAACATAAAATATTTCACTCGAGTTATTAAAGTCATAGATATCTCTCAATTGATTATTCTTGAGCAAAGGTAATTTTTCAGGAATACAAAAACCAAGGATTAAAAATTATAATAATCCTGCATTTAAGGAAAATCTTCAATCTAAAAAGAAGTGGTAAAAGTCCACAACTTTGGTTTAATGAAAAAAAATTAAATTTGATTTTTTATGTGAAAACCCATGCTAAATAATCGACATTTTAAGTAGGTAGATTATAAATTATAAAACTTACAAATCTAGTGATTTTAACGAACTGATATTTTTTTTATTGATATCATATTCATTAAGAAAAATATCCATGAAATAAATATCTATTTTTTGGACTTACTTAGAATAAATTAAAAAGATTGAACTAACAGAGTTACAACTACAACTTATTTAGTTATTACTTTACCTTGATATAAAGATTATGGTAAGAGTCCCAATCTAACAATAAAAAAAAGAAAATCTTTTTAGTTGCAGATGTATAATATTTTTATAATTTAAATTATCAGATCAATAGAGTATGTATGGATGGCATTGACATATTTCAAATTAAGATGGAGACTTAACTCTAATGATAGATTAATTTTCAAATGAAAGATTATCAATAATGCACCCTTCTTATGATTCTTGATGCAGACATAGCTTTCAGTTGATCATAACATTAGCGACTATCTCAAATGATAAATTTACTTTCATGCCACAGCGCTTATTTTCATCAAAGATCCAACCGATGTCTACTAGCCTGTCATTTTATGGCAATTAGAGGTTCAGGTTATCACTAAATTTTTAGATGCTAGCAGAAGGAATTTATCTAATTTTTTGAGTATTTTTGACTCAATGTTTTGCTATTTTTAGAATATAATTATATTATATACTGCCAAAAATCCAAATATTATTCTTAATAGATTACTGTTGCACTCCTTTTCTGAGTATCAACAAATGCAAAGCTGTAGAACCATAATATATGTAATTAATAATTTAGATTTAAAGAACACTAGACAATTATTGCTTGTTAAAGACCTTGCCAGATCTGAGTTTTATTATTTTTCCAATATCCTTAGAAATTAATTAAATAATGTATTAATTCTGTTATATTTTAATTAATATTTATATTTAAACTTTCGTTAAGAATCAAAATTAACTTATTATTTATTTATATATTTATTATATTACTAAATTACATATTTATCAAAAATAGTACTACCTAAACGAGAAAGTATTAATGAAATTTTCTCTTTAGGAATTTTAATAATTTTTGAAGAAAATTAGCTTGAAGTTTAACAATCCAATATTGGCAAAACAATTTTTTTAAATTAATAATAATAAATCATGCGACTTTAATCATATTTCAAATCACAAGTGTAATAAGGTTTTATGCTATCTAATAAACAAGTATTTTCTTTAGAATTAACTTTAAAATTGAATAATTTACTAAGCATAATTAATACTTCACAAAATCAAATTTATAATGATGTGTTTAAACTAATAAACAAGATAAAAATGACTCTTTTTAGAATTAAGAATTCTAAATATGGAGTATTCATTAAATATTATTGCTTGGATAAATAAATTTAGTTTAAGAGAATTTTGTGAATTTTAAATTGAAACTTTCAGTAATTTTGTATTTTAAACACTAATCAAGTTTAGGAATAATATAATAATGTGAGTTAGTTGTCTTAGGGGATTATTACTTTTTTGAATTTTTTAAGTTAATAATCTATCCAAAAGTGTACTTACCATCAATAGTTACTGGAATAAATCAAGATTTCAATGAAAAATTATATATTACTAATATACTGGATTAATTATTTATTTCAATTTCTAAAAATTGCAAACCTTATTGCTAAGATTAAAATTCTTAATACCTTGATCATCAAATTCTTCAGACCATGTATTTAATAAGTTATTTTTCTAATTATAATTCATTTTTTATTACACAGGTTTCTGGTTTAAACAAAATAGAATATAAAATAACAAAGATCAATCTCTAAAATCTGAATAATTATATAATAAAGTTTTGTTCGAAAAAATTTCTTTAATTAATTTTCCTATATAGTTTTTTTTGGATTATTTTAAATGGAATTAAATAAAAAATCAAAAATTATTCAATTTGAGAACTTTTTTATATTATTATTAAATTAAATGTAAAAATTAATTAATTAAACAGAGAGAATCAAAAGGCTGCAAATGAAACTGTAATCACAGCTTAGGAGGAAGCTACCGATATAAGAAAACAGAGATAAAGAGATCAAAATAGAAAAATAGAAACCACTAAGATGACTTTGAAAATAAAACAAAAAGAGTTTCTAAAATTAACCTCTGATACACCCAAAAGTCTAAACAATTCACAACAACTATAAAGCTTTGGATAAATTCAGTATTCAACTGCTCATCTTCATTTCTTTCAACCAGTTTGAGAAAAGAAATGCTGGGTCAAGAGGAACGAAAGATTTGCAGTGCAGAAAAACAACAAAGTAAAATGACAACCTAGATTATTTTCAACATATTATAATTATCAACGAAGCCGTTTTAGATAGGCATCTGCTTTCAAAAATTGAGAGGTTTAATCTTTAAATTCAAGCAAGATCAAATGATGAGGGAGATTAACTCAAACACCGGATTTCATCGGTTGATCGGGACAAGGCTGCAAAAAATAATAGGGCTAAATAATAATAATATTATTACACAAATCCAGCTTGCCAGGAATGGCAGAGTTCAGTCACTAAATGGTGGCTAATTCCAATCAAAACCATAAATATTTTGAGACAGTATGTAACTTGGAACATACAAACATGGAAGGCTTTTTACTCCAAATCTTTACAATATATATATCTCACCCTACTTGAATGACGAAGGAAAGGAGTTTTATTACAGACCCTTAAACATTAAAAGTCGTTGAATCTTAAGTAAAAAAACAAGAAAATAATAGGAATGAGGGATTTCAACTGGCACATTTAAGTATTTAGCAAAAGACTAAACAAAAAGGGTCTTACAGAATCCATTGCATAGAGAGTGGAAACTAACACAAAATTAATTTAACTAGATTAAATATTTTCATATTTCAAGACAATAAGTTGGAAAATTGACCAATTTATACTAACCGACCACAAGTTAATTCAAGCCAGAATGAGGATTAAATAATAGTGTGAGACATCTATTTGTAGGACGGAAAAAGTGGATTTATAGTGTTAGTTAAAAGTATATACAAAATAAGCGAATAGAAAATACAAAGAAAAGTGAGATATATATATATATTATATGTATAGATATATATAAAAATATTCTAAAATTTTTCTTTTTACTTTATAAATTGATAATCAAAAACTAAAATCATATATATAATATTAAAATAAACTAATTTTAGGTTTTCTTGCAATTATTTCCATATTGATATATCTTTCTTATCGCTAATAAATCAGTTCATAATCTTCAATCATTAGATTTTATATCTTTCATATAGACATGCTGCTTTTTACTCCTATCATTGTCAATTTCCTTTAATGCTTATAGTTTTTCTGAAATAGGTGTTAGGATTTTTATATTAAGTATTCTTGTTTAATGTGAGGTATTTTATTGAATTATAATGAGAATTTCTTACAATCATAAATCAGAGAATGAAATGACAATTTAAAGATTTTGAGTATTTTAAGAGAAAATAAAGACAATAAAACTGAGATTTTAGATAATAACCAACTTGGTTCAACCCATGAATTCAATATTGATACTCAAAATTTCAGATCTCATTGTAATTAAGTTTTATTAAAAGTTATGAAAACAGTCAATTTAAAAAAAATAATTATTATTGAATAATTAATTTATAATTTTCTTATACTGAAGAAAGTAATGCTGGAAAGCAATCATTGAAGAAAGAAGAGAGTTATCTGAGAAAGTTTTGAATACTTAATTACAAAAATGGGGGGGGGGAAGTTTCCTGCCCCAAAATTTTATATGCACCCAAGGGGGGAAGTTTCCTGCCCCCAAAAAGGTAGTTCCTGCCCCATACATAAAAAAATATGTAATTTTTATAATTTTCAAAGAATCTTTATCATCAATTATGATGTAGTTTTTTTTAAAATTTAGCTTCAAATATCATTTCTACATTGATAATCAATTTAAAATTTAATGAAAATTACATTAATTAATAAAAAAAAACACTTATTTTAGCCTTGTTAATAATATATAATTTGATAAAGAATAATTATGTCCCTTAAAAATTATATAATAATAAATGTTGTATAGTACATGATCATGGTAATTTAAATTGAAAATTATTTGTTTCTAATAAAATTATTGCAAAAACATAAAATTTAATGTTGGGGGCAGGAAACTACCTTTTGGGGCAGGATATTGTCTGGGGGCAGGAAACTTCCCCCCCCAAAAATGCTTTGAGTAGAAACTAGAGAAACACAGTAAAACAAAGCATTGGTGCAACCAACTCCGAAAAAGGGCAATCAGAAGCAACAATTAAGTAACTAATTATAAACATTCTTGGAAGCAAAAGAAAGATGAAACGAAGCGTTAAGAAATATGGAGCATTATCTAGAGAAGAATGACGTTACAGGATTCTTTTACTGGGTAAAGAGATTAACTAAAAGGAGGAATTTATCAGAACCAATAAAAGGATTGAAGAATAACTGAGAAAAAATTAATCTAGAAGAAATCGCTGGAAAAGATCCTAACATTTTACAATGACTTATATTAAGACGAAAGGAAAAATCAAGATTTAAAAGTCAATCCAGGAGACCAAGTGTTGAAGGATGAAGAAGGCAAAATCATTTATTTTGCCGAGTAAACAAAGTTGAGCAGAGTATAAGGGAATGCACTTCAACAAATCAATTGGTCTAATGACTTTGTTGAAAAAGTCTTGGGAAAATCAGAGAAAATTCGCAAACAGAATTTATGAAAATAAGGCTAGTTGAATGCAGGGTGGTACCGAAGTATAAGGCAGATTAATTTTACTCAGCGAGACTGTTGGAGATCACTATCAGTAATCAATAATACCATAATTGAAGAAGATACTTTAAATACACTTCAAAGTAGAAAAAGTTCCCTCTAGTAAACATGCAACTATTAAAATGGATTCAAATAAATAAGATCACCCAATTAAACCTAATAAGACTGCTAGAACATTTTGATACTTAAGAAGGAAGAAATAAGTAAAGAGAGGCATACCTACTTGTAGATCTTTAGAAGGCTTACGATTCGGTCTGGAAAGTTAAACTAATGGGAATTCTAAGAGACAGATCGAAGTGAGGCGACGATAAAGGAGTTATCAAACTAAAAAAGGAACTAAAAATATATTGTAGAAATAAACACGAAGATGAATATAAATTCTCAAAAAGGAGTTTTTCATGGAGGCAGAATCCTCAATGATATTAAACATTTACTTACAAGTTTTATTGTATCCCCAGTTGTAGCTATTAGGCTTAATAAGATAAGGAAACTGATAGCCTTTACAGACAATCTTTTAATAAACATTAAGGACGAATAATAATTCAAAAAGATCTTGTAATGAAACCTACAATTATTCAAAAAGATCCTGTAATGTTTCAGATTGATTAAAACGACATACAATTTGAAACTAAACACTAAAAAACAGTATCCTTGAGTGACGCCAAATAATTTGAACAAATCCAACAAATAGAAGGAATTCAAAAGGTGAAGGAAGCAAAACACCTGAAATGAGATAAGAAACAGTGAGAGTTTTAGCAAATACTTACCAGATCAGATAACCAAATAGTTTGTGACACAATAATGGTAACCAAGATCAGGTTACTGTTTTCTTATAAATATAACCCACTCATTGCAGCCACATATATAAAGGTAGAGGAAATTGACAAGATGGAAAGACAGCTGAAGAGAATAGCATTAAGGACTCCAAAAAATATTCCTAATTAAATTCTGATGAATTTGAAACAATTTAAAAAAAGTAGCTAAAGTCAAACTATAGAAAAATAAAATGTTATTCATTACCAAAAATGTAATGGATGCTATGATGGCAATTAGCTAAGGGAGGACACTAGTAAACTATGGGATGATTTACTACTGTAGTGTCCACAAATAATTGTCTAAAAAAATCATATGAAAAATTTCAATCTAATCAACTAGGCAGGAGACCCGACAAGATTTTCAAGCTTAATTAGAGATACAGACTCAAAGACCTAAATGAAAAAACCCAAATTGAAATCCTATAGCAAATATGACCTGGCTTGACTAAAGGAAAAGAGGATGAGAGCTCCAGGAAAACTACCAAAAAAGTCAGGCAACTTTTCAGGGTTGAGTACATCAGGAACCGAATATTAAACTTGACGGAGAAAACCAGAATGAGGAATGAGGAAATTTGAATCTCCAAGACAACGAAAAGAAATAATAGTAATAAAAATACTCATGTAAGAAAGTTAATGAGTTTGATTTTAAATGCACACCATTTTTATTATTTAATTTTTATTGCTATTTACTTACGGAAGTTGTTAGCTAACTGACTAAATTGAAAATATTTATTTTTGAAAATATTATTTTTGCATAAATAAGTTTTTAAATTTATAGCCTTGATACTTATATAAAAACTTACTACAAAATTACAAACGTTTTAAAAAATAAGGAATAAATTAAATATTATTTTTATTAATAATGAACATGATTTAAAATTCCTAGTTAGTTAGCAAGTCATTTAGGTAAGTGAGATAAAAATAAAAACAAATCTAAGAAATACAAGCTCATGAAAACATACAATTCATTCTATCACTTCTAGGCATCTTCACCATTTCTTTTACCCTTTCTCTATTATTCATACTCTTCCTCATTTCTTCTGAATTTTCTCCCGTTTTCCTGAGAAATCTTATAATTGCTAAGCTCGGGTTGTTCTAAGCTGACACTAGCCTTTATTATCTCATATTTTTCTTGGTCTTTTCTCTTTTAATTATCCATCTTGAGTTCTCCGCGAGATTCATGTTTTATCATTGGATGGACCATTTAAGACTTGCAGGAACCGTTCTATTCATGATGAATTTGCCCCTATATTAAGTATTATTTTTCTATAAATTTGAATTGCATACCATTCTTTGAACGAGAGCATCCCACATATTATTTCCTGAAGTTGGTTCATAATTTCAATATCAAACTCTGGGCCTACCTATTGTCACAAGTCCTTACATTTTTCAAAGTGTTGTTGCGGACCTCTTCTTACTTAATATATAAACCTATCCTACCTATTTAAAATTTAATATGCCTCATCTTTAGCTTCGACATTAGGTAGTGCCTGCGTAGATTAAGCTAGTCTTTAGCGGAAATTTGGAAAACTTATTGTTCTTGAATTGCTAATGCTATATGGTTTACGATCAATATTGCAATCAACCCGCAATCTTTTGGACATGTTTTTGGTCAATCTACTTATTTTGTAATATTTTGCTTGTCGTTTATTTGGTGCCTAGAATATCTAATATTTATGAGTGGTTAAACACTATTTTTAAGAAAAATAAATTAAACTATGAATATAAAAACGGCTTTAGTTGTAAATTAAACAATACTTTTAAATTATACAATACTATTGAAATTTTAATTAGCAATAATATACAAATCTATTTTAACTAGAACAGATTTAATTTATAAAATTTTAATATATTTCATAATTGTGTCATTTATATTATGTATTTTTAAATTATAGATTTTTATATTCATATTTTTATACTATTTTTACTAATTAATCCCCATTAATCCCTTAAAAATATTTAATTTGCTATATTTTTTGTTCCTGTTTTGATGTTTTCATTTGAGTTGCTTATTATTATAAAAAATATTAGATTTTTTTAATTTTATATTTAACTAATTATAACATAAGGCTTAAACATTATCTATAAAACAAAGTGATTGAGTTTTAGACAAGGTATGATCAAGTAAAGTGCCTCTATGAATAAGTGGAGAATTAATTATTTATCTAAATAACTTTTAGCATGATAATTGTGGATTTAAATAAATATAGACTTACAGCCTAATCTCACTCTTAATTTAAAGATTAATCAGAAGTCTACAAAAAAGTAAACAACTTTACACAGTTATCATTAATCTGCT
Source organism: Oxytricha trifallax (assembly GCA_000711775.1). Classification (NCBI taxonomy): domain Eukaryota; phylum Ciliophora; class Spirotrichea; order Sporadotrichida; family Oxytrichidae; genus Oxytricha; species Oxytricha trifallax. Next base: position 7,233 of record ARYC01002770.1, on the reverse strand, counting down.
ATATATGGTTATTATTAGAGCCATAAATATATTAAATAATGGCACAAAAATTGCTATATGGCTTTGCTTGCCTTTAAAAGCTAAGAATTTCAATATCCAAAAACATCTTAAATACTAAAACTTAAACCTTAATGAAGAGGAAATTAATCTAATAAGAGCCCAGAGCTAATAAATAATATCTTTTTGAAATCTTTAAAAATCTAAAACCAATATTTATTTTTAACTCGATCTCTAACTCAAATCATTTAGTAGTTCAATAATATAGGATGTGGTAATCAGAAGAACACTCCTTTATATCATAGATTGTCTAATGAAAATTATTGAAGCAATTATTAGAAGATACTTCGACTAAAATTCGATAAAGACAAGCCACTGAGGATCATCTTCCACGATATACTTAGAATGAATGATCCTGTAATTTATCTCACCAATGATATCCAAGTGTAGCAAAACAAAGATTAATTTTTAAAACACTACTAAAATACAAATATTGCGCTCAAAACCTTGATTGAAAATTTGTAATAAAAAAGGGATTGATAAAAAGACAGCAGAATCATAATTAAGATAAACGTTTTTATAATTGAGAAGATTTAAATTCCTTTTTAAATTAATTGAATTTAATAATTAGATATTGATAACAAGGAAATGAAATATTCCTGTTAAGTTGTTAACCATTTCAGGCTATTTGCGTGATTGAACAGTATAATTACTGCTTATCATGACTAATTACATGAATCTCGGTATAGTATCATTACTATTCTTATTAGGCACAATGCTAATAAATATAAATTTTAAGATATTTGTTTGTAACTTATATTTTAAAAGAACGAAACTGCACCTATAATGAGAGATTTAAAATTTAATAAATTTAATTCACTTTATTTCAAAAATTTTATGAACTAAAAATAGCTAACAAAAGTAAAGAAATTGCTTGTTTAATTGCAGTGAAATTTTTAACTTTATAGAGCATTTGACCATTTATTGCATATAATTGTGGTATCTCTGAGGACTCCATTTGTTTATTTTAATTATTATTTTTAAATTCGTTAATTGTTGTAAAGTTTTTAATAATATGTATTTCAATTTTATCGGGAGCAATAACTTATTTATTATGACAGTTGTCCAGATCATTAAATTAATAATCACTCTTTAAATAAATTTATTAAAAGCATTTTGTCAATATGAAAAAAATTAATTTGCTATATAAATTGATAAATTTTATCTTTTAAAGTTATTTTAAATTTTGTTGTATAAGTTTCTCAATTGTTTGTAATGAATTTTATCAAGTTATCTTAATAATTAGTACAATATAAATTTTCATTATTCATAATTTCAGTGTAATTATAAATTAAGTACAAACTCTAACAAATTTTTACAAAGTTTTACTAAACAAATTGATTAATCAATTAAATTTATAATTATCAAATTAAGAAATAAAACTTATTTGAAGCAATATAGCATTTTATTTTTATAAAGTTTAACAAATTGTTATAATTTATTTAACTAAGCAACTTTATTTTAAATTAAACTTAGTTGAAATATAAGTACTAATAATTATGCATAGTTGAACAAATATTTTGAAATTGCAACTGAGTATCTTGAGCATCACCCATATTTGCTGGAATAATTTCTATAATAATATTTCTTACTGCTCTGTATTTATTATTTTTTCTTGATATTTAGAAAGGCCGTTTATTCATCAGTTGAGGTGAAGTTTCCCCATAACTAAAAGTACAAATATGGTAAAAAAATGATCCATTGATCCTAAATGAAAATTGAAAAGTATAAATTTATCTTTAGTTTATTTTGAAATATATTTTTTTAATTACTCATAAGAAAGTCTTACATAAAATAAACTTATTACCCTAAAATAATACAAGAAATATAATTAAATAAAAGGAATATTTTATTTTTATAGTATTTAATTAATAAATACATATAAATTTTTTCTTAATTACTTACTTATTAGATTCAATTTCTTACTTGGGTAATTTTTAAATAGTAAAAGAATTTTTGGATGAAATTAATTGAGCTAGACTTAAGTAATTTCATTTGATTTAAAATTAAATTATATTACATTAATAAAAAATTAGTTAACTACAAATTAATGCGTCTGTAAATAATTAGTTAATTTAGAATTTTACATTAAATCTACAAATTTTATTAATAAAGTTACAATGTTAATAAAATCCCAATAATCAAATTTATAGTAAGATTTGTTATAATTATAATAAAACCCCATGAGAAAATATTTAAGCAATTCTGGATTTAATTTATAAAATAGAAATAAATATAAGTCTTAAAAGTTTAAGTATTTACTTTACATTTAATAAGTGAATTATGATAAATTAGATAAGATAGAATTTTTGAAAATAAGTGAGATTTTAAATAGAAGCAATATAGAAAAAAACATTTTCTTAAATATAGCATAATATAGTGAAATTTGAGGTAAATTTAAGAAAATGCTTTTTTTCTTAATTTCTTTTTGTACATTTAAATTCAAATTCTAAATTCTATTTAAAATCTCACTTATTTTTCAAAAATTCTATCTTAATAAATTTAACATTTATACTTTATAACATTCTCAAATTTCTTTAATTTCTTGCCTTCTTTCTTTAGCATGTCGTTTTTTCATCACTGAATAGCTCAAATAATTTTATGATTTACTTTAAGTAGATTTTTCATAGTATTAATACTCTCTTTTAAAACCTTTCTTTTTTAGTATTTAATAAAATTACTAGTGGATTTTCGTATAATTAAGAGTATTTTTCTCTTTAATTCAGACATTTCCTATTTATAAAATTCTTTGAGTTTTAGATGACGAAACTAAATTTTATATTCGATAAAAGCTGTGACATTTACATTTTTCATATAAATATTATTAAAGCTAATATATTTTAAACATTAATATAAATCAAATTTATTCTAAAAAGTCACTTTTATTAATAAATTTTTAATATATCTATTTAATAAAGGCGTAGGCAAATTTTAAAATTTGCAGACGCATGTAGGGGATTCTTTAATTGTTTAATCTAATTCATAAATAATTATATTAATTAAACACAAATTCATGATTCATAATCCATTTTAATTTATGTATATCCTTTAAGATTGATACTTTTCTTTAAACAATTGCAAAAGCACCCTTTAGACATTCTATAATAATATTTTTTCGAAAGTTTTATCATAATTTTATTCTTTTTTTAGTTTACTAAATTCTTTAAAGATTAGTATAGATCCTTAAGGATTTCTCATAATTAAAAGGGATTTTGAAAATAATCTAGTAAGAATTAAATTAAAATACATAAATAATTAACAAAATGCCATAAGAATTCTATGATGTTTAAATGTATTAATTGGTAAATATTCTTTGAAAGTAAAATTAATACATTAAAATATGAATTATACCAGTTTGTAGAGGGGTCAGGTCATGGGCAAATAAATAACTATTTATAAACTAAAATATCTATTTAGTATTTAATTATTTTAATATTCATGTGATTCAATAGAATTAAATAAAAATATAATTTTGACTAAATAAAACCAGTTCATATTTTTTTTCATTTTTATTTCATAATGGTTATTTTCAAAAAATTAAAATTAAGATGTCACTGGCACTAGCACTATGATCGATTAAGGGATGGAGAGTATAATTTTAAAATATAATTTTTACTCTCTTAAAGATTGCCAAGATATGAAAGATTGAAGTTAAAAGATTAATAGTCTAAAGTAAAATCTTAAATGTTTAATTTCTTGAACTTTTTCAAATTACTTAACAAAGAATTCATGCTAATTTTAAAGATTCAGATGAGACAGTCCTTATATAAATCATAAATCATGTGTTTTTTCTCTTTAATTCCGTTTTAATGATTAATATGACCAAATTGTAAATGGCCACTAGAATGGCTTTTCGCCTTTCAAAGTTGATTTCTGCCTTTCAAACTATTTTAGTCCTGAATTTTCAACTTTGATACTTCATTTTCAATTATGGTACTATATTTTATTTCAAATTTTGGATACTTTCTCTATAATTTTGAAAATTTACATTTTTTTTACATTTGAGAACTTTTATTCTTTTATAAACTTAACTTTTAACTTTCGCTCTGATGTAAGCTCCTGCTCAAGTGTCCTTATTATAGAATATTTCTTTGACATATTTTTAATCTAATGAGTACCTTGATACTCTCCTAATAGTATTTTGATTCCTTAACTTAAGTCAAATTACTAAATTAATCAATGATTAGTTATAAAATATATAGAAATCGCTTGAATGCGTCGGCAAATTTTTAAATTTGCCGACGCCAAGATTTATGGACTTTGTATATGAAAATAATGATTAATCAATTAAGGACTTGAAAAATATTAGATATAATTTTTTTTCAAATTAATATTAATTATATAAATTAAAATGCCAATGATCATGACTATTATAGTTTTCTTACTTAAATAGATATCATAACTTGTAAACTGTAATATAAACCAATACTCAAGATGGTACTACATCAAGACTTTGATTAAAAGAATAAGGGTTCTTTTCTTGTAATAAATTACTCTTTAAAAGTAGCTATGTAATTAATTATGAAATGCTGAGATAAATTATCGAATTTCATTATAACTAAAACTAATCTTTTATACTAATTAATTTACTCTTTAATAACAATATTCAGAATGAATGAACAGTGGAAAAATCTATCCTAGGTTGGCATGATATGTTTTGCAAGTATCCATGAAAATTGCTTAAAAGATGAATTAGAAAATAGATTAGGGATAGTCATTCATTCATTAATTAATTCATTCATTTATGCAAACCTTACTTGGGATAATACGGTAAATTGTATTATTCATTGTTCAAGGAAAGCCACTCATGCGTTGAACAAATTTGTTGGTAATACTGGTCTTGGTGGAGTTACAGAGGAGAATTATTTGAAGCCGTCATCCTGTGGAGGAGTTAAACATACATCTAAAACGTCTCGCGATAATGAGATCAAGGATGCAGATTGAAGAAAAGTAAATTCTTAGGCAGCATAAATATAGGGAGAATTTCCATAACATTTCTTACAGTGTATCTTCCCTTACGATGCTAATGGACAAATTAATAATGGGATCTCATACGTAAAACTACCTGCGGAAGAGGCATTGGGAACCTACTTGGCAGTCCAGTTGATATGAAGAGGAAGCTGCTTTAGGCTACTCTCTTAATAAAACAGGATGTGGTGGTGTTGGCCCAGTCTACTAGAAATAATGCTCAGAGACAATGCACTCATAAAAAGCTCTTTGCACTCACTATGCTTATTAGAACACTGATAATATGAAGGATTGAGTGAACTATGTTGTTTTAAGCCTGTTTTTTTTGCTGTTATTAGAGTTGTTACAAGTAGTTATGTTAATATCTTTGAAATACTTGAGAAATTTGGAATAAGTACGACACATCTCGGTTTCTCAGTAAATATAAATGCTTTAGTTTCAATTGATTATTTTTTTTAACTACCAATGGCTTCAACAAAATGCTATAATTTACAATGATACTAAATTGTTTTTAAAACTTTCAGTTTTGTAGGCAAATTTTATTAGATTAATCAAATTTAAGTTCAATAAGTGAATTAAAATATTAAATCTTAAAATATAATTTTCGCTTCAAAAAGAATAGCATTTATTATTTTATTTTATAATAAAATTTATGTACATTATGGGATTATAAAATGGTAAAAGAAGCATTTTTTTTTATTTTTGTTTATATATAATAAAAAATATAATTTTCATATTTATAAAATAAAAAAAATTATATATAATTATTTTTATTTTATCAATTATTGCTAAAATAGATAAAAATAGGAAATTGTATAAATAAATTAATTATCAAATTTATTATTATAATTTTAACCAACTTTACTTTTCGAATGTATTCGAACACTTATAGTTGAATGTAGTTGATTGATTAAGATTTAAACTATGATTGCTCATTTTGAAGCAGGATCTTCAATTTTTTTGTCAAATTCACTAGTTAAATGACCAGTAGCAAATTTTACTGTCTGTTTGATAAAATCATCAACTGTTATCAAAATCTGTGACCAAATTTTATTGATCGAGAGTGGAATCACCATAAATGGTCAATATCTCGTTGCTTGATGAGTGTTTTGTCAAATTTAGGACCCTATCGTATTCTCCATGTTTTAAAACCCCCATCTCACCAACTTTCAAGTCCTGCTCGACTGTTTGAGCACAAAATTCGGCAGCTTTAGTGGAGGAGGAGCCAAAATGACTATTTTAATGAGCGAAAATGAGAGAGGTTTTTGGATTTTTGGTTTGATTAGTTAAAATTAAAACTTAAAAGTGTGATATGTAATAAGGGGGCTTTTAATCAATAAATTTGACGATTCAAGTGCTGTCTATGGTTGTATTGGTCAGTTCTATTGCTCCAGCTCCTCAACTCATCATCATTCAGCTCAACTTCACACAAATCCATGCTTGATGGTGCTGCACCACTGCTTCACACTGAAAGCCCAGAGCTTGTTGACGTCTGTCTTGGTCATTGCCTTCAGAATCTGCGAAAGCCGCTTCACCAGGTGGATCCTATGAAAAGTTAGGCCCAAAATACTTACTTGCTGTCTGCTTGCTCCTAGCGGAGGTGCCTCTTGATGTAGGAGAACAACTGCTCGATGGGGTTAAGCCAGGGTGAGTACTATGCATTGAAGAGGACCGTGACCTTGAACTTCCTAGCAGTCTCCAGCACCTCTGAATACTTGTGAATGACTGCGTTGTCCATAAGCAGCACGATCTTTTTATGGGCGAGATCCTTGTCTGTGCGCAGCTGGCGCAGGGTGTGATAGAGGAAATTCTCGAACAGCACAGCATCGAAGCCCCCCTCAATGATTTGGCTAGAGATCAGCTGGTCCTTGGTGATAGCTGTCACAAAGCTCATCGAAAATTGCTATCTCTTAGTGGATTCCTTGATGATTGAGAGATTTCGAGCCAAGACCACGTAAGACCCCAACCGCTGGTTGACTTGCTGCTTCGAGACTGCGATGGGAGTATAAGTGAATGATGGTAAGTCATCAATTGCATCGACTACAGCTTGGGTTGCTTGATTACTCCCCTTAATGGACTTAGGAAACTTAGAATCATCTATAAAAGTGTCAAAATCCATAGAATTTGCTTACCTTCCTGTCGATTCTCTGTGATTTAGCTGCTGCTTTGAGGCCTGCTGGACAGCTGCAAGCGTCGGGGAGTGATGCA